>CM051271.1:19174061-19301561 GCA_027921565.1 Artemia sinica | reverse complement strand
ACTTTTGTTGTGTGTGCTCCGAAGCTAGTACTCATAGAGGTAGAGGGGGAAGGGGAGACTTTGAGCAAACTATGCACAGTTATGTAAATGTCATTAACCTAGAATTTGTCATGTAACGTCGTTTGAATTGTCTCATCTGCTTTTTACCTCCATTTCAGTATTTTTATTTTTTTTAAAGTTCTGTTGCGCTTTTTTCGTAGTCTAAATTTACAAAAGTAGTAACTCAAGTTTTAGTACCGTCAAATGAAATCCAGAGCCTTTGCCAAAACTTAAGTTAAATAATTAGTAAATAAAGGTAATGTTTGGAATAAAAGTTCTTATTTCGGCTCTTAGCCTGGAGTTGGTCCTTTTTAACTTCAAGTTTTTAACTTTTGAAGTCTATTTGATAGAGCGTCAATATTGGTTTAACTGAAATTAGGATTTTTAATAAAATTTAGTACTTTAGTAATTTAGCACTTAAGTGCTACTAAAGCTCTAAAGAGAAATATTGGCTTTACCTTCGCATTGCATAACCTCACGTCATTGGCTAGCTGTTATAGGCATTCACCTAAAGATTATGCCTATAACCAATTATGTAGACTAAGATTGTCTTATAAAATATAAACCAGAAATTATGATCCATGGCTATATCCTGTTTAGTAGTTTTGTCTGTTTTCCGAAATCTTGTCCACAGTTTTTATTTTATGTTTATATTAGATCATTTTAAACAAATATGGAAGTAATATTAATCTCCTCAACAAAGTGTGTTTTATAATAGTCCCCCCCCCCCGGCAAATCCGTCTTATAAAACATGCTTCCCCACCTCTCTATTTTGAAACATTTTTTATATCAGTAAGATTGAGAATTGGTATTGTTACATCGCGTTATCACCAAAGACAGCATCATATGTTTTCAATCTTTCCACTGCTTATGATCACGTATTTTAGTTCGTGCTGGTGGCATTCATTCGTTTTCCCACTTTCTGTTAATGCAATGACTCTAGTTGAGACGCTAATAATAACCTCTCTTATCATCATGAGGCTTGAGGCTAATGAGGCAAGAGGATATTTTTATAAAGTTAGGGATTGCTCAATAAATACGATTATATCACTTGTTCTTTGTTTGATCTATACCAAAGTTTTATAACTTTATTTAAAGTAAATTTCTGACTGGTCAATTGACTGAATGTTTTTCGTTTCGTTTTTAATATTTTATAAAGACCACTTCTACAAACTCAAGTTGATTTATTCATGGGCTGAAAAATTTATATAACACTTTTTTTCAGGTACAAAATATAGCTCACAATTTTAGCCTTTTAGTTGTACAAGTGTTTTTTGTATAATGTAAATTGTGTAAATAAAGTTTATCAATAATTTTATCCTTTTGTTCTTATTCGAAATCGTAAGATGATAGATTGCTCAACCCTTAATCACAGAGGACAATCAAATGTCGGAATTGGAGGTAAGCACGTATCTATTATATCCTGAACTTTCCCTAATATCTCTTGATTTTTAATAGTTTCCGCATAGTTTACTAGACTTTCTACTGCATAGACAGTATTCAATGAGCATTTGTTCCGTGAGGAGCTCGACAGCGCTCGAGCGTTTAATACATTTTACAGTCGCTTGTGAATTCATTAGTGAAAAAGAAAGACTAGAATGGCTTTGGATAACCTGGATAATATTCATTATTGGATGCAAGAATACGGTGGCGAATAAATCTTAGCAGGTCTCCCGCTCGTCCAGGCCTCTTTCACAAGAGATTGCCAACGATAGCTTGGGCCTGCCCCAATGGAAGATAAGTACAATTTTTTTTTATTCACGGATGTACTTTGGAATGAACTGAAAATTTTTCATAGCGGTTTTTATATTATTTAATGGTGTCGTACGTCAGTCAGTTGTCATTCGAATTTTTTATTTATTTATTTGGTGACAAACTGGACAAGATCGTTGGGTCTCAGGCTGAGTTTTCCAGTAAATTAGACTCGATTTCAGCGGAAATTGTATCATTGAAAAGTGATGCAGCGAAGCGTGATTCACGAATAGGTGAACATGAATCTACACTACAAGATTAGAAGCTTAAATCTGAAGCTCTAGAATTAAGGCTGCTCGCTTTTAAGTAAAAGACCGAAAGCTTAACTTGCTGATTCTTGGCTGATCGGATGAAAAATCTGACAAAATGCCAGAAAATATTATGAAAAACCTCTTCAGGAATAAGTTAAGTATTGCTGACCAATTGTTATATCTAAGTGCCATCGTTTCGCTTGGCAAATATTACTGACTCCCGTCAGCGTAAAAGTAAGCAAGAACAGGTAAAGCCAGTGCTTGTATCATTAGGATCTGAAAATGAGATTCAAATTGTAATGTCGAAAGTTGGCAAACTAAAGACGAGTAGTATAGTTATTTGTAAGGACTTGTCACCTGATTTGACTTTGCGAAGAAGTGAGCTGTTGACTAATTCACGTGAGATGAAAACGAAAGGTGAAGTAACATCTTCTCGGGTCCGTCAAAAAGGTACGGACATATGGCTGGAAATCAAAGTATCTTCTTCATCTTCGTCGTCTCGCGTCTAGTTTGGTTTGCATTAATGAATAAGCTGCGACAGTGATTTAAACTTGTATTAATTTTCCGCGAGTGAAAAAAACGAGAAAAAGGAGATTTAAATTGATCTTGCCTTAGTGGTTTTTTTGTATCTTGTTATTCTTTGTGATTGTTTTCCTTCTTTTCTGTTTAGTTCTAGTTTTGCAAAAAAAAAAGTTCTCGTTCTGCTCGTTTTTTCTTTCTGCAGCTAACAAGTCGGATGTTGGGCCTCCGAGTTTGGTGAGCCAAATGACTGCATCGCTGCTCTTAAATTGGAATCTGGTCCGGAATCCTCCTTGCTCCTCTCTTAATTGGAATAATCTGAGGTACCTCTTTCTGCTTATTAGCCTATCATTCTAGATTGATTTTTGCAAGTTTATTTTTATGATGACTTGATGATAAGTGTTAAATAAGGTAACATCTGACCGACTCAATGATTTTGATAAGAATCAACTTGAACTAAATAAGTTGCTTACATTGGTGGGATCAGCTGGTGATGAATATTCTGATCTTTTTATCCAGTCTTTTCCTCCCAGCAAGTATATAAATAATGACCAAATCCCTCCATTTAATCAGTCACAATTATCCTGAATCGCGTTTTGGAATTGTCCCGGAATGCTTAGTAGTTTTGGTTTTCTCTCCACTTTCCTTTCTAGTAATCGCATTAGAATTCTAGGACTATATGAGACATTTCTTAGTGATAGTAATAGTTCTTTAGTTGGTATATCTGGATATAGAGTAGTTTCTAGAAATAGGGCAACCCATTCGGCAGATGGACTTGCTTTGTTTATTAATCAGGATATGTGTGTTTGTGAAATCGCTGATTTCGGTGGTTTATACCAAGAGATGGAGTTTGAATTCCTGATTGTTGAAATTATGTCTGGTAAAGAGAAGCTACTGCTATGCCTGTCTTATCGGCCTCCGGGATCAAGCGCCCCTAGTTTTACTGGTAAGTTGAATGATCTTACGCAACGGCTGAATTTTAGGAACCAGAAAATAGCATTTATGGGAGATTTTAAAATAGATTTAGGACTGGTGAATTCGGAGTCCCAAGCCTCAAGGTCTCAGCCTGTGGATTTACTGACGACTTGTTTTTCTGCGGGTTTAGTCCCAACAGTAAGAATACCAACACATATTGTTGAACAGTCTGCTTCAGTTATAGATAACATATTTACGAATCTTAGTCTGCATTCGACTTACATCGTCTTAACTGATGCTTCGGATCACTTTATCCTATTTGGTGAACTTTTGGTTAACCGTGGGAAATCAAATAAGAATATAAAAGTAAGAAGGACTATTGATGATAAATCTATAAGAAACTTGAGAGCCACATTAGCTTGTGCCGATTGGAACTCATCTTATGATGAAACGGACTCAGGCGCAATGGCTGCTCTGCTTGTTAAGAAATTCTTATCTGATCTTGACTCTGCCTGTCCTTTTTCAAAAAGGTACTCTGATAGGTATGCGAAACCGAAAAAGCCATGGATCACGCAAGGATTACTTACCAGTATTGAGCCCAAACATATGCTGTTCAGGCAATATATTGATAATCCTGATGAATTTGGTACCGAATTTTAAAAGCCATAAAAACACTTTGACATCCCTGCTTAGGAAAGCTAAACAGGCATATTACCATAAACAGTTTCAAGAAAAAGAAGGATGACAAAAGAAGACTTGGACTCTAATAAATCAATGCCTGAATAAGCAAAAAACCAACACATTTCCTGAGACTATGATGAAGCCAGATGAAACACTTTCAACATCGCAACAAGAAGTAGCCAACACCCTCAACGAATTTTTTGCAGGTATTTTGGAGAAGCAACCGTAGAGGAAGCTTAAGACCGGTCAAATATTGACAGAGATAATTACAAAAAATACCTACCTTCGTCATCTAGCTCCTCTATGTTACTGTCACCTGTCTCTGAAGACAAACTCCTGAAGATTGTGCAAGCCATGAAAAACGGTCACTCCGAAGGTCCAGATGGGTCGTCAACTTACCTCATAAAGAAGACCATGGGTTGCTATGTCAGCATTATCGCACATGTTATCAAGTCTTGCTTTAAGGACGGAATCTTTCCCACTGTTTTCAAGTTAGCGAACGTTATATCCCTCCACAAAGGTAGCGACCCCAAGCAGCCTTTGAACTACCGCCCTATCTCTATTCTCTCTGGTTTTTCGAAAATTATGGAGCGTTGCATCTACAACAGAGTGATCAATTATCTGACTAAGTTCTACTTCTTCATCATGCATCAGTTTGGATTCAGAGCTGGGCACTCTACCGAGCATGCTATACTGGTTTTACTACAATTTCTAAATGATGCAATGGGCCGTGACGAAATACCAGCTACAATATTTGTGGATGTGAAGAAAGCATTTGATACGATTTGTCATCTGATTCATCTGGGTAAGCTTGACAACTGCAGAATAAGAGGCAATGCTCTCTTACTCATCCAGTCTTACCTTACTGGTAGGAGTCAATTTGTGGATGGAGGTACAGTAATATCGGTAACACCATGTTCAGGAAAGGTAGGAGTACCGCAAGGCTCAATTCTTGGACCACTTCTGTTTCTAATATACGTCAATGGACGCAATCGCAGGTGATGGACTTGCTCTACTCTTCACAGACGACACAGCTAATTCCGTTACAGGTACAGATGAATTATCGGTCAAAGAAAACATCTGTCGTAGTCTAATGAAGCTATTGCAGTGGTTTGCTGACAACCGCATTGTTTTAAATTCATCGAAGACTCATTTTATCATCTTTTCTGAACTTTCTCATACCCTGCCGTCGTTTTTCTCAAATTAATTAAAAAAACTTTCCGCAAAATAAGTTTTTCAAGGAAAAGTAAAGGCCATTTTAAACTTAAGCTCAGCAGATACAAAAGCCTGTTAAAATTCAAACTCAAAACAAACAGAAACTACTATTAAAGAATAAATGAAACCCAAACGAACAGAAATTAAATAAACAATCATAGGAAAAAACATACAACAAGTAATAATACATATGAATAAATAGATCTTAAAGCGAGTAATGCTTTACTCGTAATTGAATATGAAAATCAAGCTTAAAACGAAAATAAATATTTTGCTGTTGAAGTATAAATGAAACTTAAAACGAACAGAATTTAAATAAACAATCAATGCAAACAAACATACAATAGATATTAATGTAAATGATTAAATAAATCTTAAAACGAGTGAAACTTAAATTGAATATACAAATCAAGTTTGAAACGAACAAAAATCACTACAAACAATAGTTTGGGTATCGCCTCCTTCTCTCACTGTAAAAGTCTAAAACCTACTGCGCCATTGACGCTTTACTGAAAACCAATTTTATTACACATATTTTCTTTTCTACTTAATATTGAAAATAAACATTAAAACTATAGTAAAATTTTGAACTAATGAGCATTCAGCAATTAATACGAGATTTAATTTATTAGTTCTTTCTAAAGTTGTTAAAGACGAATATAGTTTCCCTACAAACACGAATTTGGATACTGCCCCCTTCCTTAACTGTAAATAAAAACCAAAAGCCTGCTGCGTCATTGGCGCTTCACCGAAAACGAATTATATTACAAATATTTTCTTTTCCAGTTCTTTCAGCATTGAAAATAAAAATAAAATTAGAGCGAAATAAATTATTGATCTGATGGATCTTTCAACAACTAATATCATTATATATCAAATATTCAATTTGATGTTGTTTATACTTTCAAAGACTGTTCAAGACGCATATAGTTTTCAGTAAAGCGCCAATGAAGTAGTAGGTTTTCATTCTTTAATAGTAATTCATTTATTCTTTAATAGTAATTTCTGGTCGTTTTGAGTTTGAATTCTAACAGGTATTTGTATCTGCTGAGCTTAAGATCAAAATGGCCTTTACTTTTCTTTGAAACACTTATTTTTTGGAAAGTTTTTTTGAATTAATTTTTATTCGTTTTTGATTACAAAAAGTTTCAAGTTTTTAAAAATTCCTTATTTCAAAATCAAACTTAAAAAAAAAAATCAAATGTTCATCAAAGTATCAAAACTAGTAACAAAGTAACAATATCAAAGTGAAAAAAGTTTGCCCCCTTTGAAATGAGCCCCCTTTTGGAGTTTATACAACGACCCCTTCTATATGTAGTGCCTCTGGGAAAAAAATGGAGTGTTGGGGGAGACTAGCTGCCCTCTGATAACTTTTTACTCTTAAAAAGTGAATTACAACTTTCAATTTACAATCAAATGAGCCCTGTATGAAGTTTATACGAGCATCCCTTCCATAACAACCATACACGCCCCCAGGACAACACTTAAAACACCTACCCCCTGGGGGCTTGTGTTGACAACGGAGTTTTTTTATCTAATTTTTGAACAATTTTTAAAAAACTAGCTATCTCAAAATTTGTAGTAGATGGCCCCTAGGGCATAACTTACAACGCCTACCCTCGGGCCCTGGGGGGGGGGGTCGATACTGGAGTTTTTGTTATCTGAACTTTAAATGATTTTTAACAAAATGTCTACCTCAATGTCTATCTGATGTATTGAGGGCGTGGAGGGGGGGAGGGGCTAGTTGCCCTCCAATCTCTTTTGACTCTTCAAAACGGAACGAAAACTTTCAATTTCCAATCAAATGAACCCTCTACAAGGTTTATACAAGCATCTCCTCCATAAAAACGATATATGCCCCCAGAGTATTACTTATAACGCCTGCCTCCGGGCCATGGGGGGTTGCGTCGACACAGGAGTTTCTTCTTATCTGACTTTTGAATTATTTCTAATGAAATGGCTACTTTAAAAATTTTATCGGATAGGCTTGGGTAAAAAAGGGTGTGGGGGGGGGGGCGGAGCTAATTGCTCTCGGATATCTTCTGACTCTTAAAAAGTGAATCAGAACTTTCAATTTCCAATCAAATGAGCCCTCTCCGAAGTTTATACGAGCATCCCTTTCATAAGAACCATACACGCTCCCAGGACAACACTTAAAACGCCTACCCCCTGGTCCCTGGGGGCTTGTGTTGACAACGGAGTTTTTGTTGTCTAATTTTTGAACAATTTTTAAAAAACTGGCTATCTCAAAATTTGTAGTAGATGGGTTTGGGGAAAAAATGGCATGGGGGGGGGACTAGTTGCCCTTAACTCTCTTGACTCTTAAAAAGTGAACTAGCACTTTCAATTTCCAATCAAATGAGCCCTCTATGAAGTTTATACGAGCACCCCTTTCATAAGAACCATACGTGCCCTTAGGGAATAACGTAGAACGCCTTTTCCCGCGCCATGGGGCTCTGTATTGACACTGGAGTTTTTTTTATCCGACTTTTGAACTATTTTTTTTTAACAAAATGTCTAACTTACAATGCCTGCCCCCGGGCCCTGGGGGTTGTGACGACACCTGAGTTTTTGTTATCTGACTTTTGAGCAATTTTTAACTTAATGGCTATCTCATAATTTTTGTTGGATGCATTCAGGAAAAAGGGGCTTGGGGGGGGGGCTAGTTACCCTCCAATATCTTTTGACTCTCAAAAACTGAACTAGAACTTTCAATTTTCAATCAAATTAACCCTCTCTGGAGTTTTTACGAGCATCCCTTCCATAAGAATCATATATTGCCCCAGGGCATAACTTACAACACCTGCCTTCAGGCCCTGGGGGGCTGTATCGACCCTGGAGTTTTTGTTATATGGTCTTTGAACTATTTTTAAAAAATGGCTATCTCAAAGTTCTTATCAGATGGGTTTGAGAAAAAAAGGGCGTGGGGGGGGGCTAGATGCCTTTCAATCTCTTTTGACTCTGAAAAACTGAACTAGAACTTTCAATTTCCAATCAAATGAACCCTCGCTGAAGTTTATACGAGCATTCCTTCCATAAGAACCATATATGCCCCCAAGGCATAACTTATAACCCTTGCCCTGAAGACCTTGGGGGAGGGGAGAGTGTTATGCTCAAAGATATAATTTCCAGAACTTTCAACTACGTTGAACAAAATGGCTATCTCAAAATTTTGATTGGATGTGTTTGGGGAAATGATGGGCGTGGAAGGGGCGTTCGTTGCCTTCCAATCACTTTTGACCCTTAAAAAGGACACTAGAACTCTCGATTTCCAATCGAATGAGCCCCCTTTGAAGTTTTTACGACGACCCTTTCCATATGAAGTGCCTCTGGGGAAAAAAAAAATAATAATAACAATAATAAAACATTGGAGCCGTATGGCCTTTACTATAGGCAACGCTATAGCGTTGCCTCTGATATCTGTCCATTTTAACGAAGAACCAGTTGCCATTGTAATTTGTTGAAGCAAGTTGAAGTGTTGATGACACCTTCTACGTAGCCTCCAATAAGACGTATCGCCGTATTCTGAAGGATATGATCCCGTTTGAAATTTGTATAAAAATTGCTTGACCATAACATGCATCCATAGAAATTTACACTGCAAAAGAAAACGGTACAAATTAACATGGATGAAAGTTTTGAATCAGAAATATCTTTTTATTACGACTGTGCTATCTGTAAAGGCCAGCGTCATAATTTCAGCAGTTCTGAAGAGCCGCGTGCAGCAAATGTAGAAGAGAGTGACCAACAAAACAAAGATAGAACACCTTCTTCAAGGCAGAAAAGGATCAAGAAGACCAAAATAAGAGACTTAGACAAGAAGAATTTCCTTACAGGCATAGCTCAGGATCTCCAAGATATAGTAGATACGATTTCTATGAGAGAACAAGGATGCACAAGGTTCCAACATTCTCCTCGAAGAGCAGAAAACATTTAAAGGCTGAATTCTTGTTTTTTTTCATTTCATAATTATTCATTTCCCTAGGTTTTGAATGAAGAGGGGGATTTGAAAAGTTATTTGTTGTTAAAATTAAGCGCAGGTTTTGTTCCTTTTAATATTTAGTCATGTTTAAAAATTTCTTAATTAGGGTGTTCTTTTTTGCCTATGCGTTTTTACTTCATACTACTCAAATGCTCTTTTCAGGGTTTTATACTTTCTAATAAAAAAAATGACAATCATAGGCAGCGCAATAGCGCTGCCTAAATAAAGAGCAATGTGAACACAATGTACTATTTCTTTTTCTTTAGACCGGGGCATTTTGTATAGAAAGGGTTTTCGTAGAAAGTTTTTAATGGGCTCGTTTGATTGGAAATTGAAAGTTCTAGCAATCCTTTTAATACGTTATGCCCCGGGGGCATATAAGGTTTTTATGGAAAGGGTGGTCGTATAAAACTTCAGAAGGAGCTCATTGGATTGATAATCAGAAGCTCTAGTCCCCTATTTAAGAGTTAAAGTGATCGGAGGGTAAGTAGCCCCCTATTTTCCGAAAAATGCATCCGGTAGTTATTTTGACATAGTCATTGGTTCAAAAAATAGTCGTAAGATCACATAAAAAGCCTTCGGGTTTGACAACCCCCCCCCCCCCCCCAAAAAAAAGAAGCATTGGGCCAGAGGCTGAAAAATTTTGAACCAGGGGTATATAAGGTTTTTATGGAAAGGGTGGACGTGTGGACTTCAAAGGAGGCTCATTTGATTGGAAATGTAAAGTTCTGGTTCCCTTTTGAGAGTCAAAAGTATAGGAGGGCCACTAGCCCACCTCCCCTCCCTTACTCTAAATTCAAATTTAATTCATTCTATTGTAAGGTCCAAGGACATTCAAAACTGTTAGGTCCAGGGACAATTTGGTAAAAGTAGGAACATTTTTTCCTACTTTCTCACTTGCTTTGTTCAAACACGAAAGAAAAAGCATTTGTAGTAAAATAGTGACAATACTTTCTTTGAACAAATCCATTGTGAGAATGCAAACTTTCTCCAAACATGAATGAAAAAGCTAAATACAGTAAAATAGCAATAGCATTTTCTATGCATAATTCTATTCAGATTTTGTAGCTGAGACGAAAAGAAAAAAAAAGCATTTAGGCTACTGACATTTTGAAAATACAACAAAGAAAAGGGTAATATTAAAACCTGGAATAGAAAGCGTTCATAGATTTGTTGGCCTTTAAAAAGGCCATTGGGTAGGGAGAAGGGGGACTGGGACAGTTAAAAACGTATTTGGAAACAATTAACCACCAAAGCCATAAAATGTGTGACCTTGACGCTTCAGAGCATAGACTACGTCCATTTTAGTTATAGAATCCATTTCTTTCTCTTGGCATGCTGTGTGTAAGTGACATCATCTCAAATAACATTTTCTAGAAAAATGTCTCTGGTTTCCTCGTAAATTAGGCCTGAAATGCATTTTACGCCACCGCGGCATATGTTATAGTCAAGCTCAGAGAATGAAGGGGAAAAGACCAAATGAAAGAAGCCAAAAAACAAATTCATAGAAAATAGTCCTTAAATCAGAGATATCTTGGCCCTTTAGGATTAAGATCTTGGCCGTTTAGCTGACAAAAGTCGAAGCTTGCATTGATGAATGGCATTGATTCACAGTAAGTTGGAGGGGGAGGGGCAGAGAAAAGTATTTTTCAAAATACAGAGAGAAGAATTTTGTTGTGTTTCAATTTCTTTAACAAAAAACCCAAATACACGCTCATTTGCAATGAAAATACCCCAAAAAGATTCTAATCCACGAAAAGATCAATTTGTCAGTTTGTTTTTAGGTTTTTCTAAACAGTATAAATCGTTTCTACGATCTAAAACTTCATCTTAAAGGGAAAAAAAACGCTAATTTGTCTTTGGAGTTATGGTGGATGGTTCTTTGACGGAATCGAATTTTCAAATGAATAGCTTTTAAAAAAAATCGACCTGTATTAATTCAAGCTAAAGTTCGTGGACTGTTTTTCTTTTCAGAAGAACCCAAGTTTCCGGCTCGAGTTAAAAATTTTGCGCTCAAGATATGTGAAATCAGACATAATTTTAACGTTGTTCTGATTAGAGTTCAAGCAAATTTTGCAATCTAAGAAACATGTCAGGAAGTGGAAAGGTGAAAAGATTGGCGGAGAAACTTGAACGAACTGCAAATTGTGAAGCGACTGAGCAAATTGGCAAACAAGCGAATTGTGCCTCACAATTTGCAAGAAGTACGAGATACACTGATGCCAGAATAGTTGAGATTTTCAGAAAAGACGGAACCTCCAAGTACATACCTCTGACGATGGAGGAATTCAACCACTCTAGATTCCGACCTCTAAGCTGAGTCTAGAGTTTGAACATACTACTACTACTACTACTACTAACAACTCACCGCAGCACCAAGCCCCCTGAGGCCAACACAGCTACGCACGCTCCTCCACCCCAATCTATTCAAAGCCTCCCTTTTTACACCCGCCCAAGAAGTTCCCATTTCCTTTAAATCTTTCTTTATGACGTCCTCCCACCCCAGACGGGGACGACCTGCTTTCCGTTTAGCCCTAGATGGTTGCCCGAAAAGAACAATCTTCGGCAATCTGTCATCCTTCATCCGTACAACGTGCCCTAACCACCTCAACCTTTCTTTCATTATAGCCCTAGAGAGCGGTAATGAACCACATTTTTCGTATAGCCTATTGTTTGAAAAAATTCTTTGCCATGTTAGCCTAGATTCTTGTCGACTTCAAGGAACTTTCAGGATTACAGTTTGAAAAATTCTTGTTTTTTGGATATCAAAATTATTTATTCCTTAAGCTAGTTTTTAAATTGTTTTTAGGTTTGTGTTTGATAATATGATCGTATTTCTTACAGTCTTACGTCTTTCTTACGGCACACTGTTGAGTTGCCCCTATTCGGGGTAAACACAGGTGTAGCCATCTCATAGAGCAATGGGAAACCCTCCCCCAGGGGTGGCTCCTCTGTCAATATCAAAGCAGCTTTCCAGCTAGGTACGTATAATTAATAAAAATCTAACATTTTTCTAATATCTTTCGACATAAATCGGGCTGTCTTAAATAAGACTCAGAAGCTCAAATTGGTGAAACAGATATAGGTATACAAAACTTTTTCTCATCAATGACTCAAGTCTCTATCTCTTTTTAAATAGCAATTTCACATTTCATTTCCAATGCAAACGCCTAAATGGTTTGAATGCACATTTATCTTTTGGAGAAAAGAAATTCAGAGCTGTCTCGCTCTGTTATCAACGTGGCTAAATAGTCTAAACTTCAATTTCTGAGCCCCCTCCCCCGCGAAATATGTGTCCGACTTGCTTAATGGTAACAAAAATGAATATAAACAAATTTTTTATGCGTTTTCAATGCTTGTTTTTGTGCCCCCCCCCCTCGCCCGACAAAATCCTTCTATAAAAATTCCCCGAAAAAAAAATCCTAGATGTGACTCATATTGGGTTCATCAGCTGTGGTTTCCCTTCAAAAGGTATCAGCTAAACGGTCAAGATCATACATTTCTGATTTAAGGCCTATCTTCTCTAATTTTGGTTTTTGGGTTCTCTGATTTAGTTTTTTCCACTTTATTCTTTCAGCTGGACTACAACATAAAGGCAATCTAGTTTTAAGGATGACAATTTTGTCAGTCTTGATTGGAAAATTTTCTGTTTATCATCAAATTTTAAAATGAGCTCTGCAATGGTGGGGTGAATTAATTGAATATTATTTGAGCATTGCAACCGAAATTAAATTTTTGACAAACTTTGTTACTCGTATTTCTTAAACTCTTTGAAAATCCTGACTATCACTTGTTGGCCTTTTGACTAGGACTAAAGTGTAGTATCCGTTCCTACCACCTTAATATCTGAAGCGGTTCCTTCATAAGGCTCAGAATACTAAACTGATTTTTGAATACCTGAGCGATATCGGGGCTTGCTGCACTCCTTCCACGCCTTAACTTGGTATCGCAGCACCTCCAGGATCCACGCATGCTCATATTAAGGGGAATTTTCAACTTTGCCAGATATCATCCCCCTCCCTCTTGTTTAATCTGGCCCTCTAGTTTTCCTGTAATTTATTCGGCTTCACAGAGTAGTTTCCAGCAAGACCGTACCCAGAGGGGGGGTTGCCCCCCCCCCCGAAATGATTGTTTGACCGGTAGAAGAGCAATAAAAATGGATATAATTAAATTTTGTATGCGTTTTTTGAGTTTTTTGTTGTGTACCCCCCCCCCTCCCGAAAAAAAAATCTTTGAGTAAAACCCCCTCGGAAAAAAATCCTGGGTACGGCGTTGGTTTCCAGACGATTGAGCTTGAAAACGATGGCTATGTGTCCCCTTTTCCGCAGCTGTTGCGTACTCTATTTTGGCATTCAGCCACTAAGTAATAGAAGCTGTGATAATTATAACATTTCCGATTAGCGGGAACAATGATTTTATCTCGAAGAGACAAGTAGGAGGGACCCAATAGATACAAGGGGACTCCATATATGGGATGTTTTTATGGTTTTTCTCACTGAGGATGTTTTTTCACGGTTTTTCTCACTGAGGATGTTTTTTCATGGTTTTTCTCACTGTTGATGGATGTTTGTTGGATGTCAACAACAATTGGTGGATGTTTCTTGGATGTCAACAACAATTTCTGGATGTTTCTTGGATGTCAACATAAGTTCACATCAACAATTGCTGGATTATTGATCGAGTCTAACGGGACAGGATCAATGACACCTCTTTCAAGGTCAATTTTTTGTTCTTTCTAAGCGTATTGATTGACTCTAACGGGACAAGATCACGTGTCTCTTTCTAAGCCAATCAGGGAGTCGGAAATATTAACGGGACAGGGTCAATGACACCTCTTTCATGGTCAATTTGTTTTTTGTTTCTAAGTGTATTGATCGAGATGAGATTTAATGTCCTTGGTAAAAAGTCTGAACGAAATTTAATGTCCTTGGTAAAAAGTCTGAACAAGATTGAATGTCCTTGGTAAAAAAAGTCTGGAAGAGATTCAATGTCCTTGGTAAAAAAAAGTCAGGAAGAGATTTAATGTCCTTGATAAAAGCGTTCTTTCTAGACCAGTCAGGGAACTTGGAAATACTATGGGGAAAATGTGCATGCGTACTGAATTCTAACGGTACAATGTTATTGAATACTGACACTACACAATTTATGCATGGTGTTTTGAACCGCTAACGGTACATAACCGCATAGACAATGTTATCGATTCTAACGGGACAGAATCACGTGTCTCTTTCTAGGTCAATGGACTTACGTAATTTTCTCTTACATCACAACTCAGCCTTGAGATTTTGCTTATAATGTACATGCGTTGAATTATCATACCGTCTCAAGACATTATGGAGATAACATCGGTATTGTTGACTTGGAAGCTTTAGATACAAAGATTTATAATGTGAGTTCTGTTTAGTAAATTTTCTTAGGTTATTTCCAAATAAAACCATTTTTGTAGTCTCGCTCCAGCATATTCAAATTCAGGGTATACCCCCCCCAAAAAAAAAATCTCCATTAAGCGATGTTTATAGTCGTTAGAAAGCATAAAATACGCTCTTTTTTCCACTACGTAAATTCCTCATCCCTCCTCCCACCATTCATCACCATTTAATTCTTTAATTTGAAGTAGCTTCTTAAATTGTCTTTTCACATGCATTTAAAACCAACAGAATCGGTACACTCGTGATATAGACAAAAACTATGTGATTATATCTTGAGAGGGGAGATTCAGTAAACAACCTTAGCACGCGCCTTATCTAAATTAAGAAAAACAAAGGGTGGTCGCACCACATTCAAAGGATTAAGATTACGGGCTCGCATAACTATGAAAACTATGCTTTTTAACTATGATAGTATTAGGCTAGAAAGCAAAGTCTTAAATTTAGGGAGGAGGGTTGCTAAAATTAGACCTTTGTCTCTTACACTCTAAACGAAATACATCTTTTATTATTAAAAGCGGGAAAGACTTGCTTTTGCAGACATTTATACCTTATGAGGGGGGTGTTCTGTTCTCAAATGGCTTTGATGAAAGCAAATACTTCCGTTATGAAGAGATATAATGATTTAGTTAAATCTTCAATGTTTTACCTTCCCGGAAAGGAAGGGATGGGGCAATTTAAATGCTCTTATTTTTATATTCATAGATTTTATCTACTCTTTAGATGATTATTAGTTTAAGAGGCTTTTCATAAAAATCCTACTTTCACTATTTTTTTTCTGTAAAAGGGAGTCGTTATTTTATACTAAATTTTTTCTTCTTTTTAAGGACAATTTTGAGAAATGAGCGCCTCCTCATGAAAAGAGAGCTAAGGGTAATGACGCTACTCATATGCAACGGTTGGAGATGGCTGGCCCAACTTTTTATGCTCTTCTTGGAAAAGGGTAAGGTATAGGCCATTCAACTATGCCAGACAAAAAATAACCAGTTGAAACTGTGCATAAATTCTAATGTCTAAATCATTTGCGGATTACTTTTTTTTAAATTGTATAGAAAACATTAATAAAGTTATTAGAAATAATGGTTTAATCTATATTTCAGGAAGAAAAAAGTCCAGTATTTTGGCTAGAATTTGGTGAACCTTCTTACACAGAGAGGAGTTTGTCTTTCCCTCTTCGCTTCATGGAATTCTACGCGTATATAAGGGATAATTTTGAGCAAGTATACAGTGTGAGTACGGATATACATACACTACAAGAACTTTTAAAGGATACTGTGAGATATAATAGCGATAATGGCTTGAATCATTATGTAAAAATAATGAGAAAACCGTGTTATTAATATTATAGCATTTTTGAAAATAAAAAATGTTTTGAAATAATTTGTTAAAATTTTATAGAAAACGTTAATAGAGAGTTAATGAAAATCATGAAGTTAATAGCTAAAGTTGTTATCAGAAGGCTCCTGCAGCGTGACATTGCTTTATTCAGTAAGCCATGGGGAGGTATGTTTTTGCCTAGAATAACATCGCGGAGGGGGGGGGGGCGTTAGTCACCTGGGAATTCTGTCTGGAAACGCATCGTAGGGGATTTCAGATACCTGGGGGTGTGGCTAGAAACTATAGACTTTCAAGTACTGATTCATAGTATGATTCGGGGGCTGAGTTGGAGTAAGATCCTCCCACACTGACTTATTGTTTACTGTTAAAGCATCGAGGACAGTGAAAATAAAATCTGTTTTTCGAATGGGTTAATGCGATGTTTGAATTGAGTATGCTAATGGGAACGCTTTGTCATGAAAATATCTGAAAATGTTGAATGTATAGTAAGAAAGGCTTGCAAAAACATGATAATACTACTAGTACTAACAACTTACTGCGCTACTAAGGCATCTGAGGTCAACAAATGTACGTTTTATCAAGAAAATATTAGAAAATTTATAGATTAAAGCATGAATGACTTACAAAAACATGAAATACTGCTACTACTCGCAACTCGCTGAAACATAAGGACATCTGAGGCCAATACAGCTATGGTTTATCAAGAAAATATCTGAATTCAGTTAAGGTGTAATATGAATGGCTTGTAAAAAACATGAAAATAGGGTGGATAAGGAAATGTCGGACAAAGTTAGTAACTGAATTTAGTGATTTGATGAGTTTGAGCTTATAAATTATTTTTCCCCTCCTGTAAATTTAGGGTAATGAGAGATTACGCTCTTTTTAAGGGGAGTGGTGGACAACGAAATGTCGGACAAATTTATTAACTGAATTTAGCGCTTCGACGATGATTTTAGTTTAATATAAACCCTCAAGTACCACTTCATAGTAAGTAAGATTCGGGGATTGAGTTGGGGTGGGATCCTCACAAGCAAATAGGATAATATCGTTGCGAGGGCAACGCTTTGATTTTTGTCATGTTTTTCGACCTATTCACAAGTAATTTGGAATTTATTCACAAAATGTAATAATTGTGGAAAAATCGTTTATACATATAATGTAGATGTCAAGTATGTCGTTGATTAATAAACCGTATTTCTTATAGAAGTTCAATGTATGAAATTATATCTAGTGGTGAGAAATGAAACTCTGTAGATTCATCTGAAATTTAATTTCTGTGTCTGAAGTTTGCTCATTGCTTAGGAACAATTCTAGCATTCTAACATTTATGGCAAGTTGCTTAAAGTTCTTGCATTTGAACCTTTCAGTAGTGAGAATATTAAAAAGTCATAGAATTTTACTTGAAATCACAAAAAAACGCTTTTTGGTAGAACTTTCACCGACCAAATTGAAAATTGGGATGTTCATATTTCTGAAAACTAAAATCCAACTTTATTAAAAAATCGAATATTATTAAACACAGCCAAGTGTATTATACAGAACACAGCCCCGAAGTAAAGCTAAGTCAATTCAAATGTCTCACTCCGTTTCGCCCAAATCATCCTCTAAAATGTCTCAAACTGTATCGCCCTTTCTGAAAACTAAAACCCAACTTTATTAAAAAATCAAATATTATTAATAAAATCACATGTATTTTAAATATGGGCTTTTTTATTTACGAAAACTAAAACCCAACTTTATTTAAAAAATCATATATTATTAATAAAATCACATGTATTTTAAATGTGGGCATCAAAGTAACATTTGATGTGGAGATGCTTCAAAAAGCACTCTAAAAGACCAGGGATTTAAACATCATACATGGAGCAGTATGTGTTGCACTTCTTATTTCTGCAAAATTTTGAGCAAAAAGACTGACTTCATAATTTTTTGATTGAAGCTGCAAAGACCTATCCCCCGGGAATCAATAGGGCCCCTAGAGCACCAGTCAGTGACACCCCTAGTGCATCAGAAAGTGATGATGAAGAGTTAGATATGAGTTTTATGATTAGCTTGTTTACATTAAGTGCTATTTATCTTATATTTATAAAACTGTTATGTAGCTGCCATAAAGTGTTTGTTTCGATGAAAGAAGTTTTGCTGTTTTTAAAGAAGCTTGGAAGCAATTTTGAAAATAATTTGCAAGGGAAATGAATGTTATATTTGAATTCAGGATGAAATTCTGAAGCTAGTGGTAAGTTTTTCCCAAAAAAATGAATGTTTAGTATTTCTCAAATCAAGTCACTGCTCAACAAGATTTAGTATTTTTCATATCAAATCACTGCTCAAAAAGATTAAGTATATTTCAATTCAAATCAGAGCTTTCAGAAAAATTTAGTATTTTTCAAATTGAATCACCACCATGATGTTTCTGTGAAAAAAACAGGAAAATTGAAGAAAAGTAAAGAAGCTTAGAAGTAATTTTGAAAATAATTTGCAACAGAAATGAGTGTTACATTTGGACTCAGGATGAAATTCTGATGCTAGTGGTATGTTTTTTTTTATCTATCTGATTAGTCTGTTAATATAAACCTTACCCAATCCCTAATCTGGAAAAAGGAAGTTAAGCCAAAAACCTATGCAATAGGCTATGGCCATACCTTGCAAATATTGTTGTTGTTTGGGGTTTAGTGTGTTTGACCAATAGATCATATGCATTTGTATCACTTGCTTGTTCAAGCTCAAGTGGGGTCTTGTTCAGATTGTTCAAGTGCGGTCTTTCACCACAGATACCTCTGGTGGATTTTTATTTGTATCCCTATTTTTTGTGATGATCATGATGAACATCAGTGCTGATTTGTAAATCGACAGGGAAAACTAGAAAATTTTTCAAGCTCAAATCAATGCCAATTTCTTTTAAAATTGGCGCTGATTTGGAAATCAGTTCCCAAAATCAGCTACATGTGCCCAGCCCTTAAAATGTTATTGTGAAAAAAAAATGTAGGACTTTTTAAAAGGAGCCTAAAACCTCTTAAAAATGATGTCACAGCAAAACTATTGTCATCTTTGAAAGGTTTCTAGCTCCTTTTAAAAATTTCTGTAAATACATTTTAAAAATAACATTGTACAGTAAAATTCTACTTTAGTTACTTTTGGCTATCTTGGAAAGGGGTTGGGTTAGGAAAATGAAACTTTCAGGGATGGATCTACATGCTACCTACCTCCACTCCTCCCCCAATCTATATAATGGTAAATTACTGCACATTACTAGTTGTTTTAGCTCATATTTCGTCCTATATTACTATCATAACTATAAATCACTGCTTACCTTACACAACTTCAGCTTTTAACCTTGTTCATTAAAATATATTCCAAAATCCTATTTTCATTTAAGTCATCCCTTTAAACTTATTGGTTTAAAAGTATTTAAACCAATAAGTTTAAATAAACCGAAATGTATTTGCAAACCGAAATGTATTTGCCATTCGGTCCATCTATGTGATGTTGCCGCTACAACCAAAATGCCAGAAGAATGTCGATGAATTTTTGAGGATGGTTTCTAATTACGTTACTTTAAGTTAAAAAAGAATTGCGACTCTTATGGAGTTTCAGGGGTACTATAAAACAACCTTGAACAGACTACTTTAACTTGCAGACACGCTGATGGCTTGCTGTTCGCTAATGCATTGTGAGACTTCTTGATCTGTGTAGTGATCTTCAACAGTTGTTCATGCTAGCTTCAGTAGAAGACCGGTAAGTTGCAGTAGACAAAATCTTGCTAGCAATAAAAAACTTGTTCATAAAAGCGTGTTTGCTTTTTCTTAAGAATGCTCTCAACAGCTTCTGTGGTAAAGCTTTCTAATTTAGTTAATTAATAATTTAGTAAAAATATATATGACGCAAATATGAAGTTTGGAAATACCACTTTTTATTAAGATAAGGAATATATCCTGCTAAATTCTGTTTAACGGGAAATTGAGAAATTACAACTTCCTAGCGAATACGTGGGAAGGTGTGGTTGATAAAAATGTATAAAAGATACATTTTATCAGAAGGGAATATCTTATACTAACTCTATGTTGGACTGACCTCTGGTCCGTTGTTTTAGAAATACTTTGGGACTTTGTCTTATCATTGTAAGTGTCTAAGTATCTTATTTATATTTTATTGTTGTTTTATTGATACTTGTGGCCTACTTGGGACAGCCAGTCCCAGTAGACAGATTATATCCGATTATATTATATGGTAAATGAATAAAAGTATTGTATTTTAGAAGACCTCTCTACGATCTATTTTTAGCCTCTCGAACATCCCCAGTCGGTACGCCTCATTAGTTCGGTCATAGCCTAAGGCACGCTACCAAAGTTTAATTACCTTAGGGCCAGAGTTTATCTCCCCTATAAAGGGAGAATAAAGGCATCTACGACTACAACCCCCAAATACAATAAATAAAACTTCACAACAACTGGTGGTCGCTAGAAAAACTGGGTCGAGAAGGCTAGATAAAAATAGTAGATTGAAATAAAATGACTTTACCAGAGGAAAAAATGACTTCCCTATCAACAGTACTTGAAATAGCAAAAATTATACCAGAATACGCGGGAAATTCAGACGTAGATGGGTTTATCGAAAAATTAAAAATTTTCGACGAACTAACGGAATCGTTTGAAGATAAGGTCAAAGAGCAATGCGTTGCAGCCAGATTAAAGGGAAGCGCCCTTAAACATTTTGAGGCAATTAAGGAAAGAGAGCCCAAGGACATCAGTACTCTAATTGAATCTTTTAAAACAAGATTCATAGAGACGGGCATATCCGAGAGGCTAAGAACAGAGGTAGTCACATTCGATACCTCAACTAGTATCAGGGAATATGCAGACAAAATTTATAGATCCGTGTGTTTACAATTAGAAAAAGGCGGAAATGACGAGACAGTACAAAAAGTACAACTACATACTTTTACCCAAGGGTTACCAAAAAAGTTATTAAGACTAATATTATCGCGGAAACCTGAAAATTTAGAGCAGGCTATAATACTAGTCGAAACAGAGGTAAAAATTGACGAGGTTATGAAAAAGTTTGACCAGATGTCAATAAATAACACAGGAGCCCAAGAAAGTAAAAAATATGAAAGGGGACAGAAGAGGATGAACTTTGAGGAGCCAAATCGTGAACCAAAAAGGCAGGAGGAAGGCCAATCCTTCCCACCATGGACTGACTCCTCCCCATTGACGACCAATTCCATGGTATTAGATCCTTAATGACTTGGAATACCAAGTATTATGGACACCCACCTCCTCCTCCTGAGGAAAATTATAGAGCAAATGGTGGCAGGTCAAGAATATATAGAAATAGATATAGACCCCACGAGGAAGGGCGAATTACCAAGCAATATAGGAAAAGATTCAATTGCTATAGTTGTGGCAAACCAAATCACTATGCGGCAGATTGCTGGCATAAAATACCCATAGAAGGCCAGACGTACAAGACAAGACACCAATTCAGAACGCAGGGGGATAGAAATTTAGAAAGGCAGGGACCAAATAATACTTGGCAAACACCTAATAATATTCCTGAATTTAGGCCTAGAAGGCAAACGGTTAACAATACCCAAGGTCAAAGTAGCAGCGCTGAAGAAAACTGGGATAATCCCAGAAATTTTTGTCCAAACAGTGGGCATTTAAACGGAGAAACCAGCCTGTAAGGGTCGACAGAGCTGTTTCCTTACAAAGACCCCTATATAGTTTAGAATGTTGTGATACAAATGCAAATAATAATAATCTACCGATTCTGCGTTGTTTTAAAATTGAGTGTTTTCAAAATTTACCATGTTTACTAGATACAGGCGCATTAAATCATTAATTCGAGAGGAATTCTTTAATAGATTTCCTCCTAGTGTCAAAAATCGAGTAAGCAGATGCCAAAATACCCTAACATCAGTGACAGGGCACAAGCTGACAATTTTGGGAGAATGTCCACTAAAATTTAGTGCAGGGGATAAAGAAATAACAGTAACAGTAATAATATGCAAGCAGCTACCATTTCCTTGTATTCTAGGAGTAGATGCCATCAGAAAATATGGGATTGTATGGGAACCCATATCCAATACAATCACAATAAACCAGGCAAATGAAAGTAATAGGCAAATTTGCGTAACAACAAATAAAGAAAGTGAAGATTCGAATTATAACCTAAAAATAAGCGGAAAAGTCACAATAGAAGGGGGAACGACAGCTCAAGGTCTCATTTTCCCTAAACACTCGACAGCTCTTTTCACTAAATGAAAAAGATGGAAAGGTTTAAAACGATGGATGCCGTGATAGGGGGTACACCATAAAAGAATACCCAATGATTTTCGTGGAAAATCAAGTTATAAAAATTGAAAAGGGTATAACATACTTAAAATATCAAATCTAAGTAATGATAAAATAAAACTGAACCAAGTAGAACTTGGATCAGTAGAAAAGATTTCAAATTCAGAAATAAAATCGCTAAACAGTCCAGAATTAAGCATAAACTTCACTTCTAGCCACGAACATTTATCCTCATTAAAACCGCAACCACAAGAAGAGTATGCAATGGCGAAAACGGATTTTTTGCAACAATTTGATTTAAAACATTTACCGGAAAACGTAAAAACTAGGGTGGAAAATATTCTTTGGGATTTTAAATGGACTTTTGCAAGACACAAATCAGATTACGGATTAACTCACTTAATCACGCACAAAATATCAACAGAGGGCCCTCCAATCAAAAAGTCACCGTATAAAACACCTTATCATTTAAAGCCATGGCTAGAAAGCCAAATAAAAGAAATGGAAGATCAGGGTATAATTAAAGAAAGCATTAGTGATTGGTGCTTTCCATTAGTAATAGTCAGAAAAAAAGATAGCACCTGGAGACTATGTATAGACTTTAGATTACTAAACGCCGTCACGATTAAAGACGTGATGAAGTTACCAAGAATTGATTCGATTTTAGATTCCCTAGGGGGTTCAAAATATTACACTAGTTTTGATTTAATAGCAGGATATTGGCAAATCGCTTTAGATGCAGAAACTAAGCATAAGGCTACAGTAATCTTAGACGATGGGAGAACTTTCACGTTTGAACGTATGCCATTTGGCTTATCATTTAGTCCAAATTGTTTTAGTCGCCTAATGAATTTGGTGTTAAAAGACAACGAACCAGGAAGACAAAAAGATACCTTGGCTTATTTAGATGATGTAATTCTGTTTAATGAAAACTTGGAAGACCACTTGGTCGGACTTAGAAAAATACTGGAAAACTTTGAAAAAGCAGGCTTAAAATTAAAACCAGAAAAGTTAAAAATAGTGGTACCAAAATTAGTATTTCTTGGAAACCTGATAAACCAAGGTACTATTTCACCAAATCCAGAAAAATTTACAGTCATAGAAAATTTACAGCCTCCTAAAGATCAAAAAAGCTGCAGATCAGTTTGTGGGCTATTAAGCTATTTCAGACGATATATTAAAAATTATGCCACAATAGCACAACCTTTGACGAACCTTTTAAAGAAATCAGGTAAATTCGAATGTCCAGAAGACGCAAAACAAGCGCTAAATGAAATAAAAAGGCAATTATTACTGGCACCAATACTAAAACTGCCATATTTGTCACAAGACTTCTGTTTGCAAACAGATGCTTCGGGGTACGGTATAGGGGCCATATTATTAAACATTAATTCTGAAGGAGTAGAATCAATAGTTCAATACGCCAATAGGTCACTGACGGAAGCAGAAAAAAATACTCGACAGTTGAAAGCGAGTGTTTAGCAGTTATAGTATTTACAGAATATTTTCGACAATTTTTACTTGGAAAAAAATTTATTTTAAGGGTAGACCAAAAATAATTAGTTTGGCTACATACGATGCAAAATACTTCAGCCCAGCTGACACGGTGGGTACTGCGTCTGCAAGCATATTCATATACTCCAATATATATAAAGGGCCGTACAAATATTTTACCAGACTATTTATCACGAAATCCAGATAAGAAAGAAAATGTGATAGCAACCATCCAGAACGAACTGGAAGGGGTAGAAATACTGTCTAATGAAAATATTTCAAAGCATCCAAATAAAGACGATTTTTGTTTCCTTTTTATCAAAAGGAACGGAACTGCCAGAGCACTTTAAACATTTTTTAAAGGACTTGAATAATTTTGATCTGGACGAAAGTAAAAACCTTCTAGTAAGATACCATAGACCATCGCAAGAATATAGAAAAAATGACTTAAAAATTATTCAGTGATTCCAAAATCTCTGGAAGGAAAAGTTTTACAGATGGCACATGCAACGATTGGCTGTCACATGGGAGAAGCAAAAACTATGGGGAGACTGAAGGGAATTTTTATTTCCAAAAATGTACTCAAAAGTAAAGCTTTTATACAAAGCTGCCAAGAGTGCGCCAAACAAAAGTCGCCACCAAAGACCCTTAGGGCTGAATTAGGTCAATACCCCACCCCTTCAGGGGTAGGAGAAATAATGTCAATAGACATTTGGGGATCCGGGGGAAGTTTACCAGTTTCCAGGAAAGGAAACAGGTGTGTACTAACCATAGTAGACCATTTTAATTCATATTTATACGCTTTTCCAATTAAAGATGAAAAGACAAAAACCATTGCGAAAGTTTTGGTCAATCGCCTATTTTTGGAACACGGGATTTTCCCTAGAGTTTTACTTAGCGACAATGGGCCATGTTTTAGAGCCAAATTATTAGGCGAAATTACAGAATATCTGGGGGTTAGACGATGGTTTACCTCGTCTTACTTAGCCGCAGCTAATGGGAAGGTTGAACGTAAGCATAGGGAATTAGCTTACATGCTGGGAATACATGCAAGAGAGGAAAATGAAAATTGGGATGAACATTTACCATTTGTAGTCTTTGCAATAAATACGGCTTTTTCACGTACCTTAAAAGAAACGCAATTTTTTTGCAACACATAAGAGATCCCAGAATTTGTTTAGATGAAATACAAAATGACAGAATATTTTACAACCTAGACCAATATAAGCAAGAGATGGTAATGCGAATGAAAAAAGCTATGGAACAAGTTAAAGACAATCTGGAAGATGCGAAAACAGAACAAAAAGAAAAATATGACAGAACAAGCAAAAATAAAACGAGTTACTGTTTAGGAGATTTGGTTTATGTTTACAAAACGAATCTGGAAGGAACAAAAAAGTTAAAACCAAAATGGGACGGACCCTACAGGATTATAAAAATTCTACCAAATAACTTAAAATATGTTCTAAAGCATCAGCATAAGGAAAAGGAAGAAATAGTGCACCATAATAGAATGAAAAAGGGATATTTTTCAAAACCATGGAAAACAGAGCCTATACTTTCAGAAGAAGAAATAGAAGACACGATCTCACCAGTATATATCAGAAGACCATTTGAATTTTATGACCTTTTTAACGACCACAACAGTTGGGAGAAGTGGAAGGAATATTTAGCCCAGTCTCGGCTGCAAACTTTCCACAACAAACAAGAGAAAAAAGGAAAAGTTCAATATTCATCGGATACAAGCGATGAAAGCGACAGAGAAGAGCCTCAAACACAACCTACTGGTTTAAGACATAATAAACCAGAGGTTAAATCCAAAGAGGAAGAAAGATTGGAAGAAACCAAAGAATTATCTGATTTTCATACACTAGACTCACCTACAGTCTTAACAGAAAAATGGCTTTTGGAACAAACGCCATCTACCAGACGCGAGCTAACAGAATGCGACACCGAAAATTCTTCTACAGAATCCGATATAGCTAAATCTTGACCATCGTAAAGAAAACCTTCTTTGAGAGAAAAATTATGGAGAACAGTAAAGAAACCAAAGGGGCAGCAAGAAGTTCCTTTGTCAGCAGCACAAGTCGCTAAAACACTTATGAAAAAGGCCAAACATCAAGAGAAACGAAGATTAAAGATATTTGACGAGGCAACAAAACAGCACTCGGACTCAGAGCCTTGTAAGCCACACTATAGAAACCACGGAAAAACTTGCCAATATTATAAAGAAGAAAAGCAAAAATTTGGAGTCCAGAACTCGGACCAGGAAACGGAGAAGGGCAGAACAAGCGCAGCCCCCTGCAGATTAATATTTGAAAACATAGAAAAAAAAAATATTAAATAAAAATCAAACGAGTATAAAGCCACTAAAGAAATATCTATATTTTCTTTTTAATCGGTACATAGATAACACCAAGTTTTCCTTCAAATATATATCGCCAGTAAAAATTATGAACGTCACATTCCAACGCCAAATTATTAGCTCCGATCGGAAGTGACATCATAGGTTCCTGCAAAAATTTTGTTTCCAATACGAGATAAGACTTCGTGAGTGGTGAAATGTCAAGATTTGACAAAACGAATTAGGCTTCGTTTCATAGAAAAAGAAAATAAGTAAGGCCACGCAACTTTTAAATGGGTGTAGTAAACCTAATTAAATTATACATATTTAGAATCAGCATTAAAATGCAATTCTTTTGATATGTATATTGGAAAAAATATTTTTTTCTTTCAGGGGGGGGGATAATTTAAAAAAAAACGAAGAAGGTTAGTTTACTGAAATAGGGTCATTGGAAGCTAGCAAATTTGGAGTTGAGCTCAATCACTACTGGTCTCTCGTTGTTAAGTACATGCAATGCATCTACTGACCTTTGACTCTCTGAAGTGACACTTTCAGTCGAATTTGAAAAATTGTTTTTGAAGAATTTTAAAATAATTATAATAGGAAAAACAGCAAGAGTTTACATTATGTGGCCACTACATGTACAAGCTAGCTGTAAGCTTATTGTAATTAGTTATAGTCTAAGAGAATATTTTTTTTATTAGTTACAAATGGTAAAAAAAAGAAATTTTAAAGAAGCGCTATAAAGGTTTAAGCAAAACTTAGAATAAGCTTAGAAAGCAAAAAGAGTGCTAGGTAAAGGAAACGAAAAGCGAAAAAAAAAATTATAACCTAAAAAAAAACTTACCAGGAGGTAAAAGCCAACGACAAAATCCATTAAAAATCAGCCAAAAATTAACCCCATCATCACAAGCAAACCACAGTTCATTGTTCAAGATAATAATTTTAACTCTAGCGATGTATTGGATCTGAGAAAACGAATTGGCACAGGAGATCCCTAGTTTAAACAATTGGTTTTCACCTGTGCCAACCCAAACACCCAAATCCCAAGCCGTCGAACCCTAACAGAAACTAAACTTATCCACTTTTTAATTGAAAATAAAATATAACCTTTCACAACAAAAAAACGCGCAGTAATGTACATAAATTCATTCTTGTAATTCTCCCAGGTTCAAAGCTTATCAATAAACCGCAGATACGGAGCACCGAATTCAAAGTTATTTAGCCTTGCAATGGAATTATTGCCTCTCTTTCTTTGGCAAATAAAATAGTAATTAAAGCTAGGATAAAATTGGCAACCAATATATCGTAAAAATTGCATTTTAAGGAAGAAATGAGAACTAACAAATGCAAGGCAAAACTTAATTAAGTGTTCAAAAAAAAAATAGCTGAAAAACTTCAGTACTTTTCTAACACAAAAGTTTAGAAGAAAAAATTTGAATAATTTCAAAAAAATACAGGTCACAAAAATTAGACAACCACCCCCACTTCTTAGAAATATGGAGATAATGAATTTGATCATAAAGGGCAATCAGCATAAAAACTTGTTAAGGTTATTGAAAAAGAACATGGAATATATAAATATAGGCTTTAAAAAAAAAGAAAAAAAATATATATATTTTACTGAAAAAGCAGAAAAGACTTGAAAAAACCCTTAGGCTCCATTGAAATATCGGAAAAAAGGAGAAGGTTTCAAGTTGAAAATATAGCCAGACGAAACTAAAAGGAAAATAAACTGAATGAAGTCTCACCCCTTCATACAAACAGGAACTTCTAAATTGTTATAATCATGCTTGGGCTTCATCTATGTTCCCCAATATCTGGAAATGTTCGTCTGTCCTACCAATCCTATAGAAAAATAAACCCAAAAATAACCCTGAGTCTTATAGGCCCATAATGATTACTCCTGTGATAGGGAAAATAATGGAGAAAATGATCTATTACCGACTCCTCTGGTTTGTTGAAAAAAATAATATGATCCCTCACACTCAAACTGGCTTCAGGAAACACCCATTCCACAACAGATGCTTTCATATTGTTAACAAATGCAATAAGTGAATCATTCTAAAAAATAATGTCCTAGTTGCAGCTTTCCTAGATTTTGAAGGGGCATATGACAATGTGAACCACCAAATCCTTTTAATTAAACTTGCAAACCTTGGACTACCCCCCAAGCTAGTATGTTTTATAAAATCTTTCATAGAATTGCGAAGTTTCATTGTTTGTGTAGGTTCAGCCTCTTCACCCCAAAAGACAATAACCAAAGGCCTTCCTCAGGGAGCAGTCCTCAGCTGCCTCCTCTTTGCCCTATATCTCTGAGACATGAACCTCCCCCACACGAATCTACAATATGCTGATGATCTGGTACTATGGTCATCTGGCAACACCTTTGAGATTGCACAGTCAAAGCTGCAAAAGTCACTTTTCCAATTTGAAAAATTTTCTCAACATTCAGATTTACCCATTGCACCTACCAAGTCAAAAATAATCCAATTTCACCGAAAGCGAAATCATGCTAATGCAAGACTAACTCTAAATGGAACAACTATTCCAGAAGATAATCATATCAATTACCTAGGTCTCATGCTTGACCAATAACTTAATTTCCACCTCCACATTTCAAACACAATAAAAAAAAATGCTATAGAAAAACAAGTATACTAAAAAGACTTCTTTCCACACCCTGGGGCTGTAAGGAGAAAACCTTACTCCAGTTTTATAAATCACATAAAAGACCCCATATTGACTATGGGCTCATCGTCTATGGTGCATGTGTAAAGACCCAGATGCAAAAAATTGAAACAATACAAAAAAATATAATACGTCTCATATTTGGTCTTAGGAAACCCACAAGCACCAAGTTCCTGCTTATGGAGAGTGGATTAACAACAATATAGGAGAGACGTAGCTTTCTCTTGATAAAACATCTTACAAAAATTGAATCAAATAGCTCACACACCCAATATAATTGGTCAAGAAATCCAGCCATGCATAGAGGCATTGCAGATGAATATGACAATATTCAGAAGAAGTTCCCTGTACCCGCAAAGTCTATTGCACCTACTTTCCCCCAATCCCCTCCATCGAATTGGTCAATTCCCATAACAAATACTGATTTCTCAAAGTGGAATAAAGATTTAACCCCCATTGCTTTTGTCCAGAAGAAATTCGCTGAACTTAATACAATTAATTATAAAAACCATTTCCAAATTTTTGTTGATGGGTCCAAAATGAATGAGAAGGTAGCAAGTGGTGCTTTCCTTCCTCACCTGAAACTTGCAATGGGTGAGAGATTGTACAATAATGTATGTATAATGTGTGCAGAGTTAACTGCTATAATCATAGCATTAGAACACCTTATGGAAAATAAACCCTTGATTGCTAATTCAAATAATATTATAGCTTATTCTGACTCTTCATCAAGCCTTGAGTTACTGTCTTCAGCTCCTCTGTATAAGCTGGATATTGACACTAATCAATGTCTTAGTATGATAGAAAATCTTGCTTCAAGTGGCATAAGAACTTATTTTCAGTATATTCCCAACCACTCTGGTATAATTGGTAATCATCAGGTTGATGAAATAGCAAAAAATGCTATAAATATTGACCAGCCAAGTGGGAGACCAATCCCCATTGGGGATATTTACCGATGGAGACTATCAGATATTATGTTTAATAAGAAAAATCCTACTCTTTCCCCCTTTCCCAATAAGTATTTTGCTAAAATTTATCATAGAATTCGTTCTGGAACAAATGGACTAAATTTTCTTGCATTCTCGTATCAGTTTCCTAATTCAAGTGGCTCAGTTCCCCTGTCCCCTCTTTGCAGTTTTGTATTATGAATAATGAAACAATTGACCACTGCCTATTTGAATGTAATATGCTGACGTCTGCACGGCATACCTTGCATTGCAAACTGTTAAAGCGCTTCAAACACCACAAAATCTCACTATCAGCCAAGAGCCTAGCCGACTATACCTGCACACAGAGCACAGAAATCGATATATATATCATCTTATATTTGAGCTCCTTGAGTTGAAAGACCTACTGAAAGATATCTGAGGATATCTAATAAATAAGAGACGACCAAGCCAGTAGCTCTGTAGCCCACAGAGTGAAACGAAAGGAAAAGGGCTAAATAGTATCAATTGAAAAGCCCGCCTGCTGTGAAATAGATGAAGACAAAAAAAACAAATTGTGAACCAAGATCCTTTCCTTGGACATAAGAAAAAACCGTTTCATTTATTCTCTACGCAATTTTTCCTGTGTTGTTTGCCCAATTTACAACTGATTAACTTGGGAGAATAAACTTGGGTGTTGCATAAATCAGTTAAAAAACAATTTTGGGGTCAAAGAAGCATAATCCTTTTCATTTCACATGGCAACCTGCAGCACTTTTTCACCAAAAAGAATTTTGTCAAAAAAACTGGAAGAAAAACTGTCAGTGTAGAAGCATTAATATGCTTTTTTCTTTCATTTTTCCATCTCTCAGTTTTCATTTTCAGAATCACTCTTGCTATGTTTATGCTCCTTCATATTAATTATAAATCTTAGGCTTCACCATCCTCAGATTGATCATAAATAACAGCCATTTTGAAAACCTACTGATTCACCATCACCAAAAAAAGGATTGGACGTACTTCCTCTTTTTAGCTGTTTCCTGGTCACGAATTTTTCAGTGTAATAAATGATAATTTCCTTAATTTTTTGCTCCAATGTACCTCATATGAAGGATATCATACAGTTTTTGCCAAATAAATTGTTTGAAAGAGTTAGTGCCTGATCGACTATTAATTGTATTTATCATAAGGTCATCAATAGCTGCGATCTATGTTCACGGCATTCTATTCAGTATTTTTAGAGAAAAGTTTCAAGTACCCAAACGTACTGTAATAATCCGGCCAGATAGTCCATTGTGTTGAAAAACTGAATGAACAATCTCAATGTAGGCGATTATTGCTGTCCGTTTTTTCCCGTTTTCTCAAAAGAAAAAACGCTCGGACGGCTTTTTCTCTATTCTTTTTTCTTTCCTTTTTCGCGCTATGAACTAAGACCACTCAGAAGAAAAAAAAGGAATAAATACTCTGTGGGACGAATTCCCATTTTATGCTGTAAGTACCATTTGCAATTTAGCGGGTTTAAGGGGAGGGCTGGAAAGTTGGCAAGAGTGGAAGTGCTGCGCAAAGCAGAGAATTAGCACCACCTAAGTAAAATCAATGTTACTTTTTTATAGTTTATAGATAACATTAGAGCCGACTTTTCATTTTTGAAAATTAAAAGATGCGGAAAACTGCGCAGAGGTGATCTCAAGCAGATTAGCCAATATTTCCAAATTGAAAAGCTTGTTGGTACCAGTGCGAGCGATGCTAAGCATCGCGAGCGGCAGCTTTTTGGAAATTTACACTACTTTTTATATGAAATTGACACTATTTTGCAACCGTAAGTGGCCCAAAACCTGCTGAAAGGCAACCCTACTGTAATGTAGAATATTTTAAAGAATAAGAAGAAATTCTGAATTTGTAATAATTTCCAAGGTATTTATGCTCCATTTTAATTCAACAGTTGCTTCCAGGGGAAATTTGCCTATGTTATGAGTCCTTTAAGGTCTGAAAGGGCTCCAAGCATTCCATAACCTAGTAACCAAAGGTTAAAAACATTTCTAAAAAAAAACTACATAGTGAGAAACAATTACTGTTTGTAGCCTAGTTGATTTAGGACTGATAATTAGCCTAGGCCTATTCTGTTTCTTAGTCTTAATATTACAATGGGTAAAATTCTACTTTAGTTACTTTTGGCTATCTTGGAAAGGGGTTGGGTTAGGAAAATGAAACTTACAGGGATGGATCTACATGCTAAGGTATGTCCTGGGAAGGTACTTTGAAGTACCTAGGGCCTACCTCCACTCCTCCCTCCCCTCTATATAATGGTAAATTACTGCACATTACTAGTTGTTTTAGCTCACATTTAATCCTATATTACTATCATAATTATAAATCACTGCTTACCTTACACAACTTCAGCTTTTAACCTTGTTCATTAAAATAGGTAAAATTCTACTTTTGGCTATCATGGAAAGGGGTTAAGTTAGGAAAATGAAACTTTCAGGCATAGGTCTACAGGCCAAAGTATGTCACAGGAAGGTATTTTGAAGTACCTACCTCCACTCCTCTCTCTAGAGGGTCCTGACCTTTGATGAAATTTAAAAATATGTATGTTATAAAAGTGAAAACTTGCAAAATAGATCTTCTGCTTACATGAAGTATAACAAAATTGTTTTCAGCTTCACAACTTTGCTCAATCCCAATTTATATTGTTTTAAAGATATTCAAATACATTTATTAAATTTTGAAAAAAACAACATTGATATGACTTAAAATTCTACTCAAATAACAGGAATTGCATCTTAGGAACTAAATCCAGAGAAAAGAAACTGATAACTGAAAATTAAAGTAAAAGGCTGTTTTGTCAAAATTTCAATAGGTATAGACCTGTCATGTTGGCAAATTTCAGGACCCTCTAGAGAGAGAAGGAGTGAAGGTAGGTACTTCAAGATACCTTCCCTGGCAATATTATAGCCTGTAGACCCATCTCTGAAAGTTTCATTTTCCTAGCTTAACCACTTTCCAAGATAGCCAAAAGTAGCTAAAGTAGAATTTTACCTGTTATGGAACCTGTTTGTAATGTCACAACTTTGCTTATCATAACCCCTTTAACAGTAGCATGCATGTGCCATGGGTAGAAGACAACTCTGAGTTGATAAGCCATTTAAATTTTATTGATTAGGGAAAGGATTTGACAAGAGATAGACCAGTAAAAAAATCCAAATTGTTTTTAGAGGACATATTATGTTATGAGAAGATGTTTTTATTTTTATAGGTCCATGCACTCATAAAGTTTCTGTTGAGTTTATTGAAACACTAGCATGGACTTCCTGTAGTTACAGACTCTCCATAAAACGTTTAAAAGTGTGAAGATGCACCTTAGCCAGGGGGGAAGTTGTGCTTGGGATGGATTTCTAAGGGGAGAATTTTCCTTTGGGAGGGAAATTTCAGATGAGTGAATATTCTAGGGGAAATTTTATACTGGGGGGTATTGACAGAATTACTATATGAAATTCTTTTTAATTGTTTTACATTCTCTTTGCCAAATTTTTTATATGGAGAGATGTTCTGGGGGCTTTTTTCTGTGCGTTTTGTTTTCTGGGAAATAAATTTCCATGGAAGGGGGCATTTCTAGAGTGGCCAAGAAACCAATATATAGATTAAAGTCTTATTCCAATGAAAAAAATACCAAGGAGAATTTTTTAGGGTGAATTGTCCACAAGCAATTTTACAGAGAGGGGTGATTCTCAGTAAGGAAAGAATTTGATGGGGGGAGGTGCACTTTATATTGGATGAAATTTCCATGGAGGAGTTGTGTGAGGGGGAGGGGTATATTTCATAGAGGGTGAGCCAGATTTAGCAGCATTATTAGGAAAAACAAGCAGAAATTATGCCATATATGAAGGATTGCCCCTTGTCAATACCTTATTCTTTATGCTAAAATTTGACTGTTTACTAAAATTGAAACACAGGGGCTTTTTAATTAGAATAGGAAGCTTTTTTAAAAGTGCTAACAGCTTTAGCGTAAAGAGCAAGGTATTGAGGAGGGGCGACCCTTCATATCCGGAATAAATCTGCCAAAACTAATATGCCAATTGTGTTTTAATTTTTCATGCACTGTGAGCCAAAATCAAACCAGCATTAGTTGAAAAACGTTCAGAAATTAAATAAAAAACAAGTTTTATTAACTGAAAGTAAGGAGCAACATTAAAACTTAAAATGAACAATAATTATTCCATATATGAAAGGGGCTGTCCCCTCCTCAACCCCTAGGGGTGGCAACATGATTGGATGATTTTTGGTGATTTGGGGAACCAAATTTGTTTTGGGGTGGCAAATACATTTTCGGAGAAATCCCTGAAAATTTGGGAATAGTGCAAGCCCTGCTTGATTTCTAATCAGGAAAATTGAAATACTTAAACCACACAAGAAAAGAAAAGCTTTGACTTTGCAGTTGATGCAATAAAGAATTGCTGCAAAATTAATTCAAAGTCAACCAAACACTGCCTCCTCTTCCAGCAGTGCACATGCAGCACACCAGTGATGTTGTTATACTTCAGCAGCAGTCAACCAAGCCTCTTGTTGGCAGCATTTGGTTGATGTGCTGGCATGGTGCTGGGGTCTTGGTAAGGCACAAATTATGTTATGGGAAAATGTTTTTGAAATCCCCCTTCAACCCAAACTCAAAATTTTCTAAAATTCTACTTTAGAAGCTTTTTTAAATATTCTAAAGTGCTAAGACATAGAGCTCTACAAACATCAGAATCAACTTTAGAGGACAATTTATGTCATGGGAAGATGTTTTTGAAATCCCCCTTTCCCCCAAACTCAAAATTTTCCAAAATTCTACTTTAGAAGCTTTTTAAATATTTCTAAAGCACTAATAGATAGAGTGCTACAAATATCAAAATTGACTTCAGAGGACAAATTATGTTATGGGAAGATGTTTTTTAAATCCCCCTTTCCCCCAAACTCAAAATTTTCCAAAATTCTACTTTAGAAGCTTTTTAAATATTTCTAAAGCACTAATAGATAGAGTGCTACAAATATCAAAATTGACTTCAGAGGACAAATTATGTTATGGGAAGATGTTTTTTAAATCCCTCTTCCCCCCAAACTCAAAATTTTCCAAAATTCTACTTTAGAAGCTTTTTTAAATATTCTAAAGTGCTAAGACATAGAGCTCTACAAACATCAGAATCAACTTTAGAGGACAATTTATGTCATGGGAAGATGTTTTTGAAATCCTTTGCCCCAAACTCAAAATTTTCCAAAATTTCACTTTAGAAGCTTTTTAAATATTTCTAAAGATAGAAATATTTAAAAAGCTTCTAAAGTAGAATTTTGGAAAATTTTGAGTTTGGGGAAAATTTTGAGTTAACAGTGAATTTGAGTTTGGGGAAAATTTTGAGTTAACAGTGAATTGAAGGATAGGTCAACTTAGTATGCATTTTTCCTGCATCTGAAATAGTCCCTTCTTAACAGATGCAAATATCCTAGTGTTGAGCCTACATGGTTGACCCAACAATTCTGCTTGTTTAGTCCCAGGTTGCATAAATTTAACTTTGGCATAAACCGTAATGCTTCCGGGTCGGCACTGATGTATGTTCAAAAAAACTTTAATGAAAGATTACATTTACTTTATACAAGGATGTTTTTTTTTTTTTTTTTTTTTTTTTTTTTTTTTTTTTTTTTTTAGTTAACATTTCCAGATACCTCGCTATTCTTCTGTAATTTTTTAGTGGCCCTATTACCTAGAAATAATGATTTTCTGACTTAAAACTGTCCAAATACTTTAACCCTTGGGGAAAATACCCCCTCCCCCATGGAAAAGAAGGCTAGAATTTTACAAAATTTTGAGTTTGGGGCAAAGGAGGATTTCAAAAACATCTTCCCATAACATAATTTGGCCTCTAAAGTCGATTCTGATGTTTGTATTGCGCTATCTATTAGTGCTTGAGAAATATTTAAAAAGCTTCTAGAGTAGAATTTTAGAAAATTTTGAGTTTGGGGGGAAGAGGGATTTCAAAACATCTTCCCATAACATAACTTGTCCTCTAAAGTCGATTCTGATGTTTGTAGCACTCTATGTCTTAGTGCTTTAGACATATTTAAAAAAGCTTCTAAAGTACAATTTTGGGAAATTTTGAGTTTGGGGGGAAGGGGGATTTCAAAAACATCTTCCCATGACATAAATTGTCCTCTAAAGTCGATTCTGATGTTTGTAGCGCTCTATGTCTTAGTGCTTTAGAAATATTTAAAAAAGCTTCTAAAGTAGAATTTAGGAAAATTTTGAGTATGGGGGGAAGGGGGATTTCAAAAACATCTTCCCAAAATATTATTTGTCCTCTGAAGTCAATTCTGATATTAGTAGCGCTCTATCTATTAGTGCTTTAGAAATATTTAAAAAGCTTCTAAAGTAGAATTTTGGAAAATTTTGAGTTTGGGGGGAAGGGGGATTTCAAAAACATCTTCCCATAACATAATTTGTCCTCTGAAGTCGATTCTGATATTTGTAGCACTCTATCTATTAGTGCTTTAGAAATATTTAAAAAGCTTCTAAAGCAGAATTTTTGAAAATTTTGAGTTTGGGGGGAAGGGGGATTTCAAAAACATCTTTCCATGACATAAATTGTCCTCTAAAGTCGATTCTCATGTTTGTAGCGCTCTATGTCTTAGCGCTTTAGAAATATTTAAAAAAGCTTCTAAAGTAGAATTTTGGAAAGTTTTGAGTTTGGGGGAAGGGGGATTTCAAAAAAAAATTCCCATAACATAATTTGTCCTCTGAATTCGATTCTGATATTTGTAGTGCTCTATCTATTAGTGCTTTAGAAGTATTCAAAAAGCTTCTAAAGCAGAATTTTTGAAAATTTTGAGTTTGGGTGGAAGGGGGATTTCAAAAACATCTTTCCATGACATAACTTGTCTTCTAAAGTCGATTCTGATGTTTGTAGCGCTCTGTGTCTTACCAAGACCCCATCACCATGCCGGCGTATCAACCAAATGCCGCCAAGGAGAGGCTCGGTTGACCGCTGCTGACGTGTCACAACGTCGCTGGCGTGCCGCACGCGCGCCGCTGGAAGAGGAGGCGGTGTTTGGTTGACTTTGAATTAATTTTGTGGCAATTCTTTATTGCGTCAACCGCAAAGTCAAAGCTTTTCTTTTCTCGTATGGTTTAAGTATTTCGATTTTCCTGATTAGAAATCAAGCTGGGCTTGCACTATTCCCAATTTTCGGGGATTTCCCCAAAAATCTATGTGCCACCCAAAAAAAAATTTGGTTCCCCCAAATCCCCGAAAATCATCCAATCATGTTGCCACCCCTAGTGATTTATAACTAGTGACTATCCCTGCCAAATATTACTTTGTATACCATAATTCTTCACTACTCTCTTGTATGTTAATTTTCGTCTCTTATGTTACTTTGCATATAAACCAGACAGATATAATTGCAATATACACAGTTCTTCGTATGCTGAAAAAAGTATTGTCTTTATGAGATTAAGTAATAAAAACAATTTTTTTTTTTAACTGAAAGTAAGGAGTGACATTAAAACTTACAACGAACAGCAATTATACCGTATATGAAAGGGACTGTCCCCTCCTCCACGCCTTGCTCTTTACGTTACTTTAGCAAAAGAGCTAGGAGTTGAGGAGGGGACAGCCTCTTTCATATACAGAATAATTACTGTTCATTTTAAGTTTTTACGTTGCTCCTTACTTTCAGTTAATAAAACAGAAACTTTATGAGCGCATGGACCTATAAAAATAAAAACATCTTCTCATAACATAATTTGTCCTCTAAAAACAATTTGGATTTTTTTACTGGTCTATCTCTTGTCAAATCCTTTCCCTAATCAATAAAGTTTAAATGGCTTATCAACACAGAGTTGTCTTCTACCCCATGGCACCTGCATGCTACTGTTAAAGGGGTTATGATAAGCAAAGTTGTGACATCACAAATGGGTTCCATAACAATGTCAGCTAGATAGTAACCAATAAGTTTAAAGGGATGGCTTAAATGAAAATAGGATTTTGGAATATATTTTAATGAACAAGGTTAAAAGCTGAAGTTGTGTAAGGTAAGCAGTGATTTATAGTTATGATAGTAATATAGGACGAAATATGAGCTAAAACAACTAGTAATGTGCAGTAATTTACCATTATATAGATTGGGGGAGGAGTGGAGGTAGGTACTTCAAAGTACCTTTCCGGGACATACCTTAGCATGTAGATCCATCCCTGAAAGTTTCATGTTCCTAACCCAACCCCTTTCCAAGATAGCCAAAAGTAACTAAAGTAGAATTTTACTGTACAATGTTATTTTAAAATATATTTACAGAAATTTTTAAAAGGAGCTAGAAACCTTTCAAAGATGACAATAGTTTTGCTGTGACATCATTTTTAAGAGGTTTTAGGGTCCTTTTAAAAAGTCCTACATTTTTTTTTCACAATAACATTTTAAGGGCTGGGCACATGTAGCTGATTTTGGGAACTGATTTCCAAATCAGCGCCAATTTTAAAAGAAATTGGCATTGATTTGAGCTTGAAAAATTTTCTAGTTTTCCCTGTCGATTTACAAATCAGCAATGATTTTCATTATGATCATCACAAAAAATTGGGATAAAAATAAAAAATCCACCAGAGGTATCTGTGGTGAAAGACCGCACTTGAACAATCTGAACAAGACCCCACTTGAGCTTGAACAAGCAAGTGATACAAATGCATATGATATATTGGTCAAACACATTAAACCCCAAACAACAACAACATTTGCAAGGTATGGCCATAGCCTATTGCATAGGTTTTTGGCTTTACTTCCTTTTTCCAGATTAGGGATTGGGTAAGGTTTATATTAACAGACTAATCAGATAGATAAAAAAAACATACCACTAGCATCAGAATTTCATCCTGAGTCCAAATGTAACACTCATTTCTGTTGCAAATTATTTTCAAAATTAATTCTTAGCTTCTTTACTTTTCTTCAATTTTCCTGTTTTTTCACAGAAACATCATGGTGGTGATTCAATTTGAAAAATACTAAATTTTTCTGAAAGCTCTGATTTGAATTGAAATATACTAAATCTTTTTGAGCAGTGATTTGATATGAAAAATACTAAATCTTGATGAGCAGTGATTTGATTTGAGAAATACTAAACATTCATTTTTTTGGGAAAAACTTACCACTAGCTTCAGAATTTCATCCTGAATTCAAATATGACATTCATTTCCATTGCAAATTATTTTCAAAATTGCTTCCAAGCTTCTTTAAAAACAGCAAAACTTCTTTCATCGAAACAAACACTTTATGGCAGCTACATAACAGTTTTATAAATATCAGATAAATAGCACTTAATGTAAACAAGCTAATCATAAAACTCATATCTAACTCTTCATCATCACTTTCTGATGCACTAGGGGTGTCACTGACTGGTGCTTTAGGGGCCCTATTGATTCCCAGGGGATAGATCTTTGCAGCTTCAATAAAAAAATTATGAAGTCAGTCTTTTTGCTCAAAATTTTGCAGAAATAAGAAGTGCAACACATACTGCTCCATGTATGCTGTTTAAATCCCTGGTCTTTTAGTGTGCTTTTTGAAGCATCTCCACAGACTTTCTATATTTTGAGTATGAATGGAACAGTCCTGTGTATCAACAAAATTGGCTGAATGATTGATTTGGTAATGGGTATATCCATGGCTGGACAATGTACTACAAGCTCCCCATTTATCACTGTAAATAACGCTTCCAGGCTTAATATATTTTTTAATAATAGGAATTAAAGTTTCCTCATTTCTTTGGAAGCCTTCTTGGCCATCAGTCAGCAGTACAATAATTTTTTTTCTCTATTCCACCAAAACCCACCAAGTGACCTAATTTATTTAGTGGTATAAATTTGGATTAGACCCTGGCACCATGCTGGCACATCGACTAAATGCTGCCAACAAAAGGCCTGGTTGACCGCCACCGAAGTGTTGCAATGCTGCCAGCACAAGTTTGGCATGCCGGCAGCATTGCAACACTTCGGTGGCAGTCAACACTTTGGCAGCAGTCAACCAAACTTGCACTGGCAGCATTGAAATACTTTGGCGGCAGTCTACCAGGGCAGTCAATAATTCAAACTGTTTAGTATTTCTCAAAAACTGTTTAGTATTTCTCAAGTCAAATCAACACTTAATAAGATTTAGTATTTTTCATATCAAATCACTGCTCAACAAGATTTAGTATATTTCAATTCAAATCAGAGCTTTCAGTAAAATTTAGTATTTTTCAAATTGAATTGCCACCATGACATTTCTATGAAAAAACAGGAAAATTGAAGAAACTTAAAGAAGCTTAGAAGTAATTTTGAAAATAATTTGCGATAGAAATGAGTGCTATATTTGGACTCAGGATGAAATTCTGATGCTAGTGGTATATTTTTTTTATCTATCTGATTAGTCTGTTAATATAAACCTTACCCTAGGGATCTTCTTGCTATCTTGAAAATCAGTGGATTTAGATGAATTAATCCAGGACTAAAAATACACCCTGGCCTAGGAAAGTATTAACCTACCAAAATACTAATGGCTACACCTTCCTGATTTCTTGAGCTTAGAAGATAGCATACATGACAGATATGCTACCTGAAAAATGCTATTTGCCTGTCTCAATTTTTGTTTTCAAGCTCTTTTTCACAAGCTTCAGTTTTGAAAGTACACTTCCTGTCATCTCAGTTGAATTTTAAGTCATGACAAAGGTATTTCCTAAACTTAAGAAAGAACATAAGGTAAATTTGCAGTTTTCAACATAATTTAGCAGTAAATTTTTACAAAATCATATTTTTGACTTACAAATAAAGCGAAAAAACCACTCAATGCCTTTTTTATGCTCTTTACAAACATAATAATCATTTTTGTTGGAAATGAATTTTACCCCCACTCCTATATATCAATTCAGAGTATATATTTGCACATTGGCGGGGGGGGGGTAAAGTTTAACTTACCTTCCATTTACATCAGAAATAAAATTTGTCCCCCCCCTAATGTGCAAATATACACCCTGAATTGGTATATACAGCGGTGGGGGTAAAATTCATTTCCAACAAAAATGATTATTATATTTGGAAAGAGCATAAAAAAGGTATCAAGTGGTATATTCACTTTATTCATAAGTCAATTATATGATTTGGTAAAATTTTACCAATTTAGCTAGGATGAAAGTGAATTTATCACTTGATGCCATTTTATGCTCTATTTTAATTCAACAGTTGCTTCCACGGGAAATTCGCCTGTGTTGTGAGCCCTTTATGGTCGAAAAAAGGCTCCAAGCAGCCCATAACCTAATAACCAAAGTTTAAAAACATTTCTAAAAAAACAAACTAGAAAGTGAGAAACAATTACTGTTTGTAGTTGATTTAGGAATGATAATTAGCCTATTCTTTTTGTTAGTCTTAATAGTACAATGTTATTTTTAAAATAGATTTACAGAAATTTTTAAAAAGAGCTAGAAACCTTTCAAAGATGACAATAGTTTTTCTGTGACATTATTTTCAAGAGGTTTAAGGCTCCTTTTAAAAATTCATACAATTTTTTTTTTTCACAATAACATTTTAAAGGCTGGGCACATGTAGTTGATTTTTGGGAACTGATTTCCAAATCAGCACCAATTTTAAAAGAAATTGGCATCAATTTGAACTTGAAAAATTTTCTAGTTTTTGGTGCCAATTTACTAATAAGCACTGATTTTCATCATGATCATCACAAAAAAATAGGGATACAAATAAATAGTCTGCCAGAGGTATCTGTGGTGAAAGACTCTACTACTGAGCTAAGAACTAAACTGAGAACTAAGATGAGATCAATCAAGCAACTATTAATAAACTCCAGTTGACTATTTGTGTCCATGATTTTTTGTTTTGAAAATTTTGTGCAATAAATTTTTCTTATCTCTATAGTTTGTCCACTGATGCTGAAATCAGTTCCCGAAATCAGTTACGTGTGTCTAGCCCTTTACTGTTAATGCTAAGAAAAATTGTGATTACAATTCCTACTTCAGTTGCAAATGAAAATTTTTCTCACCAGAAATTTTTTTTAGGAACAGGTTTTGAAACTTTTGGTTACTATGGATTGTTTTACCTTCAGAGGCTCCATTAAGGGCCCAAGGTGGAATTCCCCAGAAATAGTTATTGAGTTATGAAAGAGCATAAGAAAAGGCATCAGTTGATATATTCACATTCATTTACCTTAAAATGTATTGTCCAGCAAAATAAGGAAAAATCCTGTAGTTGCTGGTCAGTGACTATGGGGAGCCATTGGTTTGGCAGTGTCCCACTCTGTTTTCTATGATTTGGTTGACCAATTCTTATCAATGGTGATCTTGAATGCATCAACAGAGGGAGGGGTGACAGCTGCATTGGGAAGACTGTTCTAGGTGGCCACTACTCTATTGGAGAAATAGTGGTTGTGGAGCCTGCTGTGAGCTCTCTTCCAGAGCAGCTTCTTACTGTGCCTTCCTGTCCCGGATGATTTGTGAAGTTGGAAAGGCTTCTGGGAAGAGGAATCAGCATGCAGTAGCTTGTAAGCCATGATGACATTGTCTCTCGGTTGTCTTATCCTAGCTTATCCTGTAGTTCATCCTTGCTAAATTGCATTTAAAACTGCAAATAAACTAAGAAAGAGCAAATTTGTTTGATTTTTTTGGTCTAATTGGCTTGAAACTTTTAGAGATCATTCTCTTGGCCAAGACAATCATACATTTCCTCAAGGAAGGGAGGTTGTTAAGGGACAGAGCAATGTGTAAAAAAAAACCTCTTGTCCCTGATCAGTTTGAAACTTAAAACTAAAGTCTGAGTCTGTGAGCCAATGGGAACTTCGTAGAAAAAAGAAGATAATTTGGGAGCCAAAAAATTGAAAAATTTATATTGCTATTATCTTTTTGTGCTTATTTCTTGCAAGCAGCTAGTTCATAGTGCCAAATATGGCCTAGGGCTTTATTTGGCTCCACAAGGGTGGACTCTGACCCAATTTTGATAATGGTAATCATATTGCAAAAAAAAAAACATTGAATAGAGCATTTAAGCAAATATTATGCTTTTTTTCTGGTTTTTGACAAATTGTGCCATTTCCTGATTAATTTGCTAATTCATTAATTAGCTTGAGTGTTTTTGTCATATACAGTACTGAATGCTTTAAAATGCCCTGATAGTCAATAATGCAGCCTAATCTTGGACACATTGACTTAAATGCCATTGACCAGCAAGATAAGGAAGTGTTGAACCTCCTTTAGAGACTTGCTTGGGGGTGTGAAGTTGATCAAGGTTAGGCAGCATCCCAAGTTAGGTTCTGTTTCATATTTGTCCAATCCTGATTGATGCCCTTCTTGAATAATTCAGCAGTCTTAGAGTGGCATCTGAAATACTATTTCATAGTGGCATAGGGCAAACAGTGAAGAAGTTTTCATGCACATGTTGTTGGCTTCTGGGGACCTGAAGTTTCTTGCTGTGTCCCCTAGTCAAGCTGTAGAGGGCTGAAGAGAAAACTGAACTTAGACTTGAGTGTTCAAGCTGCTCGCAAGTCATGATGACATCCCCCTCTTTTTTCTCTATACTAGTTTAAAGAATTTTGGGGATCTGAGACAATTTTTCAAATTTTGTTCTTGCAGGTGGGGTACAACCTTGGTGGTTTGGCACTGATCATTCTCAAGGGCTTCTGAATCCGTTTTATATGGGGGATATGCCAAAATCATACCAAACTCTAAATGAGGGCAGAGTAGTGCCAGTACTTGTCTAAAATATAGAACACACTCAAGAACTTGTATTGTGAATACCCAGTTTTTCATGCTGTTTATACCATAACCTTTGGCTAATTGAGAAACCACATTATAGTTTTTTTTCAAATAAATATTTAGTTGGTATTTTTGGTTAGGTTATGTGCTCTGGGTGACCCCCCTTCCATAATTTTTGTGGTAGTTTTCTTAGTATTGTTACTAAAGCATTGAATTTTCATCATATCTGTTTTATTTCATTAGCATTCACCAAACTTCACTTCTGAAGTGTGTTTTGTATAATATACAAGTACCAGTGAGGCTATTTTAGGTTACATGCTCTGGGCAGCCATTCCATAATTTTTTGTGGTAGTTTTCATAATTTTGCTACTAAAGCATTGTATTTTCATCATATTTTGTTTCATTTCATTAGCATTCACCAAACTTCACTTCTCAAATGTGTTTTATGTAATAGACAAGTACCATAGTGCTTTATAGAGGTCTCCCTTATCATATATGGCTTCCTGGTTGTAAATGTTCTCTTTATGAGCCCAAGGGTCTAGTTTGCTATTACAGCTAGAACTTGTGTATGGCTATGGAACTTAAGCTCTTTGTCAATAAGAACACCTAATTTTTTTTTATTCAGTTACCATCTCAAGTTGATTGTTCTTGTTCCCAATGGTTTTTTTTTTAAGATTGAAGACATTTAGATGCATTAAACTGACATGTAATGTCAGAGGATTCTGTAGGTTTGTTGAACAGTTATTGAGATACATACTAAACAACATAGGCCCCAATATGGTTCCTTGTGGGACACTTTTGAGAACTATAGCTGGCTCAGAAAAAATGATGCCATTTTTGGTATTTATGAGAACTTTCTGAGATTATTTGTCAAGAAAGCGTCAATACCGTGATACTTCTCTAGTGTAAAGGTTTATTGACCCAGCATACTTACAAAATAAAAGCAACATCTAAGCACAGCACAAGCATTAAGTAAGCGCAAGCATGGTATAGGCACTACCAGGGAATTAAGGACAAGCATAGTGGAATGCTACATCTTCCTTCTTTTGTCATTTAAGCTGCCTGCATTTCCTCTTACTCCAACACTCCACTTTCGCTCCAACTCATCCACTGTGAGCAGGCTTACACTCTGTAATAAGTACCTTCAGAAAGGTATGTGTAAGAAGGCGCTAGGCTTGCTTCTTACATATTCACTAACTAGTTCACTTCTTCTTCCTCTCATACTGTCTCTATTTACAGGTCTACTTTTGAAATCACACACTGTAATAAGTACCTTCAGAAATGTATGTGTAAGAAGGCGCTAGGCTCGCTTCTCAATCAACTGTAGTGATTCGAGGCGTGCGTCCTGAACATCAGATCATTTGCCCCTCTTCTTTCTGGGTTGGGTTGTCAATGTATCCCAATCTTTGAATATTTCTTCTTTTCTCAGGATAAATTCATATCCTTCTTCTTGGGACAATTCACTTGTGGCTGAACAGAATGTTGCCTTTTTATGTAAATTCACTAGTCGGAAAAATTACGTTACTATTAAAATAAACGGCGTAATTATAAACACTGCTTATAAATATTCGAAATATGGATGAATATGTAAACATGTAGATTAGCTAATTAGGTAAAAAATGTGGTATAATCGTAGTAGGGTTTACCTAATTCAATAAGTCAGCATAAATGGATTGCTATATATAGTGTTGTAGCTTTAGATCCATTAACAGTTTGAAAGCATCTATGAAAAAATCTCTTTTTGAAGATTGGGTCAAAGTTTTTACATTTGTCAGAGGGTTTGAATTCAGTCCTAGTTGAACTTTCAAATTGAGGAGATTCACTTGTGTTCTTTCCAGCATTTTACATTTCAGTAGTATGTGCTCAGGGGTTTCTTCTTTGATCTTACAGTACCTGCAAAATGGGCTACTGGCAGCTTCTCCATTTGGCTGCTTAATTTTATATGAGAAAGAATGGTGGTTGAAGTTAGCTGTATTTGTACTCAGGCGATGAAACCAGACTGATTGCATCCTGGTTGGAAAGGGGGATAGATTTGATGGCTTTAATTTGGGTAGTGTTTTCAGTCGCAATCTAGTTATGTCCCTTATAGTTAGAGGTTTCACTGGTTCCATTTGGCTTTTTGCACCTTGCTTTGCTATATTGTCTGCTTTTTCATTTCCTTCTATACCCAGGTGACTAGGTATATATTGAAATTTAATAACACAGCCTAATCTTCCAAGACTGCTAAGGTTTTCTTTAGTTTGATGTAAATTCTATGTCCAGTGTTTCAAAGTTAGGGTTAGTTAGGATATTGAGAGCAGATTTGGAGTCAGAGAATACTACTATATGTTTATTGCTCTGTTTCGGTTTAATTAGCGTCTCTAAGCCCAAATTGATTGCAGCTACTTCAGCTGTTAGTATGCTGTTCCCTGCCTTATGTTTTTCCATAATGCATAAGCTGTGCTCTCTTAGAAAGCACTCACTTCCACATCCATCTTCACTTAATGATCCATCAACATATAGTTGGTTATATCCATCATATTCCTTTTTTAAGAGCTGTCCAAAATGTTGGATTGCAGTTTGGGATTCAATTTGTTCCTTTTTTTGGGGGAGGAATTCTAGTTTAACCTCTGGGTTGATTGATATCTATGGTGGATCTTTTGCTATTTTAGTTTTAACATGCTCTAGTTTGATGGGATATTGTGTCCTGGTGATAATTGCTGACATCAGTGGGTGATTTTTTGGCTCTAGTTGGCTAGCTCTAGCTTCTGGAAATAAGAAATGATGAGGGGTTGTTTCCAATTTTGTCAGGTATCTTATGGTTAAAAGTTTGTATCTATTTTCAATTGGTGGAAGCCCTCCTTCTTGTAGAAGGTTTTGAATCTGTGTTGTTTTCCTACATCCTGTGGCAAGGCGGAATGCTGTATCTTGCACACATTCTAATTTGTTGAAGAGCTGTTTTGAGCAAGTTCCATAGATAATCAGGCCATACTCAATTACTGGTCTGATGTACTGTGTGTAGAGTTTGAGGAGGGATCTATCCATACTACCCCAGGTTGTACCACATAGTCTTTGAATAATTCTCATCTTTTTCATGCATGATTGTATGATATTCTTACATATTCACTAACTAGTTCACTTCTTCTTCCTCTCATACTGTCTTTATTTACAGGTCTACTTTTAAAATCACTCTTTACAGGTTCAGTTTCAGGGGTTTTCTTACAAGTCGGCCGTATCTCGTGCATGCTGTTGTTGGTGTCGCGCTTGATTCTAGGGTTGGCACCGCGGTAGCGCTCTGGCAGGGGCTAGGGATTTGATTCCCATCCTTGATCGACAATGGGGACATGAACTGGTCTGCCTGTAAGGGCGAGGGTGGTGGCTTGGCAGTCGCGTCTGGCACTATGGCATCGTCAAGTCCTTCACGAACCAAACTCGTTCCTTTCAGACTTTATGTAGGCAGGCTGATAGGTGCTTGCGGTTCCTCTGCAGAATCGTACCTTCGTTTGTCTGCACCTGGTACGATCGCGGCTGTTTTGCATGAGAAACCACAACGGCCTGTTTCCGCGGTCCGTCGGGCATTTTCTGAATGTGGATCGCATCGCCGGGGTTGAGCTGATTTAAAGCCTTGGCTGATTTGTCATGGTAAATTTTCTGGCGTTTCTGCATTTCAGTTCTTTGCTGAGTCAACTGTTTGGTCGGGACGACTTTCTTCTTTAGGTGATGTGTGGTGCATGGTAGGATGAATCTTAGTTGGCGAGACATAAGGAGTTGAGCAGGAGATGCAAACCCATCGACTAGTGTATTCCAGTATTCTTTTAGACCCAGAAAGGGGTCTTCATCGTTTTATGTTGTCATGATGTTTTTTATAATCTGCACAGCTTTCTCGGCGAGTCTATTGGATCTGGGATACCTGGGGCTATATGTGCTCAGTGAAATACCCCAGGCTTTGGAAAAATTGATGAATTCCCTGGAATTGAACTGAGGGCCATTGTCAGACATTAGCTGCGGATGTATGCCATGCCGGGCAAAGTGAGCCTTAAGTCGAGTTATGACCGCGTTGGACGATGTCGTTGTAAGTCTGTCGACTTCGAAAAAACGGCTGTGATAATCGACAGTTGCTAGGAAACTGGAGCGATTCCATTTGAACAGATCTGTAGCGATCTTTTGCCAAGGGAGCGTTTCTATGCTGTGGTTGATCATAGGCTCCTTCGAGTTGTTTGGCATGTGCTTGGCGCATGTTTGGCATTTTGCTATGTACTTTTCGATGTCTGCGCTGTGGCCTGGCCAGTACACTAACATCCTTGCTCGCTGTTTGGTTTTCTCGGTTCCAAGGCGGGCTGCATGTAGCTGCTGGAGTGTGGCTAACTGCAGGTTCTTGGGAATGATCAATCTTTCTCCCTTAAGAAGAATGCCTTTTGTGAAAGACAGCTCGTGTTGGGCGTTCCAGTAGGTTAGGATGTTGGTTGGGCACTCTTTTCTAGTACTTGGCCAGCCCTCTTGAATCGTTTTGACTAGGGTGTTCAAGGTTTCATCCTGCGTCGTTTCCATCCGTATCTGCTCAAGCTTCTGGTTACTGGCTGGAAGGTTCCGTACTACGTGGTGTACATAGATATCCAGATCTTCTTCCAGTTCTGGATCTGTATCGCTAAGAATGAGGCGTGACAGAGCGTCAGCGACTGGGATTTCGGATCCTGGTCGGAACCTCAGACTCAGGTCGTAAGGCTGGAGCTGAAGCATTAATCGTTGCACTCGTGGTGGGGCTTTGTGAATAGGATTTGCTATAACGGTTTCGAGGGGGCGGTGGTCAGTTGTGACGTCAACGTGGCGACCGTACAGATAATGGGGGAAGTGCTTACAGCCATACACGATGGCGTATAACTCTTTTTCGAGTTGCAAATACTTCTGCTCTGTCTTGCTGAGCGATCTCGATGCATACGCTGTGACCTGCCCTTCCGAAACAGGGTGGGTGCTGAGCCCGTGGCTGGAGGCGTCGACAATGAGTTCGACGTTCTTGCTCTAATGGTTGAAGAACGGGGTGTTCGACTTTATAGAGCGTTTCAAGTCCTCGAGTGTTTGGGTGTGTTCCTCTGACCAGATGAATGGGTTTGCTTTGGTCAGGTCACGGAGTGTTTTTTTTTTGTGTATAGGCTCAGTATGTATTTGGCGAGATAGTTGATCATCCCAAGGAGGGTTATCAGTTTTCCTCGGCATGATGGGTTTGGCATGTGGTTAATGGCGCGAATCTTTTCGGGATCTGGCTGCATCCCCGTTGAGCTGATTATGTGTCCGAAGTAGCTAACACTGGAGGCCGAAAACTCGCACTTATCTTCGTTGAAACGGATACCCTTAGCTAGGGCACGTTCGAGTATCGCTGCTAGGCGTTCATTGTGCTCTTGCGTTGCACCGTACGCGATCATGTCATCAATGATGATGAAGAAACCCTCTAGGCCTTCAAAGGCATCTTCCATCCTCCTCTGAAACTCATCTTGCGCTGAGATGATTCCGAAGGGCGTTCGCTTGAAACGATATCTTCCATATATCATGCTGAATGTCATGAGGTAAGACGAATCTTCGGAGAGCGGAATTGACCAGTAGCCAGAACGGGCATCAAGTTTTGTGAATATTTTCGCTCTGTATAGCTTGGAGGTGACGTCGTCTAGAGTGGGAATGGGATAGTGGGGCCGTTTGATGGACTTGTTTAGGTCCGCGGGGTCTATGCACAGTCTTATGGACCCGTCCTTCTTCTCAACCATAACCATTGAATTGACCCACTCCGTTGGGGTAACGACCTTTTCGATAATCCCTAGGTCTTCTAGGCGGCTGAGTTTTTGCTTGCTCCTTCGAGTTTCCCGATTCCTTTAAACACTTCTTTGTGCTTTTGCTTCAGGGATGGTACTCTTGAAAATGTTGAGTTTACGTTCAGTACCAGCTTAATCAGGTCCAAATCAAGGCTTGAACGGTAGCCTATGATGGGGGCAGCTGAAGTTTCTACTACAAAGAATTGTTGCCTGCTGCTGAGGTTATCTTTGTAGCTGCATGATAATTTGCAGACTCCTGTTACAGGGATCCTTGCTCCACAGTAGCTGTTGAGGCGCTAGCTTGTGGGTTTCAGGGTGGGCTTTGGGGTGATGAGGTCAAAGTACTTCTTTGGAATGATATTGACCTGGGCCCCTGTGTCGATTTTGAACTGGACAGGGAACTGATTGATGATGATCAAAGGTGTCACTGCTTCGTCTTTGTTTTTACTTTTTTCGATGGAGTATAGGAATACTGTTTCATCACCAGAGTCTGCTTCGACAGTGTCTTCTTCCACTGCGTTTACTGTCTTTCTTCAACAAACTCGTGCAAAATGGTTGAGCTTTTTGCAGATGGAACATGACTTGCCCTTTGGTGGGCAGACATGGGAGGGGGAGTATGTTCCGCCACAGAAGTAGCACGGTTTGCTCTTTGAGCCATTTGCTTCCTGTTTTTTTCTGCTGCTGTTCCAGTTTGTGTAGCATGAGATGGCATCAATCTCTTGCTTTATGGGAATAGACTTAGTTCCATGGAATGTTTTTAGCTGTGCCTGGGTCACTTTGTCGGTTCTGCACATAATGGTTGCTTTTTCAAGCCTAAGCTCGTCACCTTCAGCCAGGAGCTTCTCACGTACGTTTTGGTTTAGTATTCCGCAAACTATGTGATTGCGGACCATTTCGTTTGGGTCCGAGTAAGAACATGGTTTCACTAATGTCTTGAACTCTGTAATATATTTCTCTACACTTTCTGCCTCGGTTTGGTCTCGTTTTTGGAACAGATACCGTGCAAAAACTTTGTTCTTCTGTGGTGATGCATACGCCTTAAATTTATCAAGGTACCGTTCGATTTTGTTCCGTTCCTCGTCTGCAATGGTGATGGTATTGAATATTTCTCGTCCTTTCGCTCCAGCCCAGATAAGTAGGTAGGCACAGAGAGCTTTCTCTGTTTTGCCTGCCAGTGGTCCTGTGAGCATCAGTTGGACATGCTCTTGGGAACGGTCCCATTCTTCTACTAGGGAGCTGGCTTCCCAGTTGATTGATGGCTGTAGTACATCCATGATATCCCATTTCTGACACCATGTAATACTTTTCTAGTGTAAAGGTTTATTGACCCAGGCTACCTACAAAATAGAAGCAACATCTAAGCACAGCACAAGCATTAAGTAAGCGCAAGCATAGTATAGGCACAAGCAGGGAATGAAGTACAAGCATAGCGGAATGCTACAAAAATAACCTATAAGCTCAACATGGACTCCCATAAGCATTTAGCTTCAGTAACAGGAGGGTTGTGTTGCACCTTGTCAAAAGCTTTTGGTTGATCTAGCAGGATAATGTCCACAGGAAGGTCTCTATCAAGGAGTTTAGTGACAATTTCATAAGACTCAATGAGATAAGTTTCAATGGGGTGACTTTTGTGGAGTAACTGGTTATTATCTAAATGATTGACCAACTCATCATTTAATCAGCCTTCCAAAACCTCAAAAAGTACAGAAGTAAGGCTGATGGGTTGGTAGTTGCTAGCTAGGTCCTTACCTCTGTCTTAAAAATGGGGAAGTTTCCAGTCACTAGGGACGAATTTTGATGTCAAGTCATCTGGAATACCTTAACAATAAGTTCCACTAAAAGTTGAGCTGTATCTTTAAATAATTATGAACAAATATTACTGGGCCTAGCACCTTTATTCTCATTATGCTTGCTGATTCTTTTGAATATATTTTCAGTGGTTATAACAGGGAGAGGCATAGATGTAAGAAACAGGGGTGATGGCATTGCAGAAGGAACTGGTGGAAAAATTTGTGGCAAAGCTATTATTCAGAATATTGGCAATATCTTTAGGATTAGTAACCTTAGTACTGTCTTCTTTGTTGAGATGAGGGATGCAGTGCCCTGGGGGGTTTGCAGAGGAGACATAATGCCAAAAATTTTTTGGATTCGTTTTTGATTCAGTAGCAATCAACTCTTCATGCTCTTATACTATCTTTCTGTATTTTTCAGTTTATTTCAGCAATTTTTGAAATTTTCACAATGACTGTCATACTTACATTAAGTATATTTTCCAAAAGCTTTCTTTTTCTTTTAGGCACTTTTATTGCACTGTGCAGTAATTAGGGAAGGGTTTTAAGGACAAAAGACCAATATTCTTTTGAGTTCCTATTTTATGCATATATCAGGGTGGTTTTGAAATTATTCCAGTTAGTTTCAATATCATCAGCACCGGTAAACACCTCCCAATTAACCTTTGCAAGGTCTTGGTGGATTAGTTGATAATTTGTAAGTCTTTTTGACCTTACTATTTACTTTGAGGTTGACTTGTATTTCCGTTAAGATGAATATGTGGTCACTACTGCCAACTGCTAGGTGATAAGATGTTGATAGAATTTGGACAGGATTACTGGCAATAACAAGGTCTAGTAGTGAGGGCTCCTACAAGTGTCTAAAAAATCCAAATCATGACAGACTGAATCTTGGACATATTTACTCTAACCCTTTCGCCCTGGAGCCTGTCAAATGACGGGTGGCTAATTTTTGCTCGCCAGGTGCTATCTAGTGTGAAAAGGAGTAACTAAAACCATGCTCTTTGTATTCTTGAGACATCTACCAATCTATTGATGTATCACACGTGTTGTTTGGAACATTGCAGTGTATGAAAATTTAATTAGAAAAAAAGGGGAAAAGTCTGTTAGAGGTGGGTAATTTCTAGTTAGAAATTCAAGTAGGTATATCATTTATTTGTCTACTTTTGTAATATCATTTAAAACTAGATAGTCAAAACTAATCAATGAGTGTTCTATTTAGCGACTAGCGCCATCTAGTGGGCTGTCAGAATTTTCACAACTCAGTGTATGTCAAATGACAAGACTGGGACTCTCAGACTGAGGGGCTTACTCCTGTCGAATACTTCTACAAGTATATTCCGCTTGAGTCTTTTGAGACTATGGCTGAAAAGACGGACTTGTACCATATGAAGGAACATGGTAAAACTATGGCAGTCAGAGACAAAAGCCTGGCCCAAGAGATATGCCAAATGGCTGGGATCTCAATCCTTATGGGATCCCTGAATCTTTCGCAGATACGACTTCACTGGAACAAAAAGTACTTTCTCCCCATAGTTGCAAGAACACTTCCAACAGATCAATACCATAAATTACAGAATCATCTCCACTTTGTGTCCGAAGAGGACAGGAACGAAAATCATGCATTATGGAAAGTCAGGCCTCTTTTATCCCTTGTTAGAGCGCGGTGTTTGGACCTTGAAAGGGAGAAAAACCTATGTGTAGATGAACAGATGATCCCCTTCAAAGGCCAGACAAGGATGAAGCAATACATCAAGTCAAAGCCAAGACTGTGGTTGCTGAAATACTTAGTTCTCTCTGGTTCTTCTGGTATCATATATGACTTTGAAGTTTATCAGGGAAAGAGTACCCCTATTGGGGAGGAGCACAGAGAAACAGGTGGAGGTTTGGGAGGAGCTATTGTTCTTAGTCTGCTGGAGAAACTTGACAAGCATGTCTATCACATAGTATTTTTCGACAACTACTTTACAACGTTACCATTGCTTGAAAAGTTGACAGCAGATGGCTTCTTTGCAGCAGGAATTATCAGAAAGGGCAGGATAGCCAAAGCAAAGCTTGCAGATGAGAAGGATCTTAGGAAGAAAGGATAATGGTCGTGGGACGAAGTTAGCGACATTGAAAAGGGACTCGTCCTTGTGCGTTGGTTGGACAACAGCGCAGTAAACATGGCATCGAATTATTGTGGTGCAGGTGCAGGTGGAGCAGTGAAAAGATGGAGAAACGAGAAGAAGGAGAAGGTTGATGTGAAAAAACCTGACGTTATTGGTCACTGTAACCACAACATGGGAGGAGTAGACAAGCTGGATCATCTCGTCGCCTTGTATCAAATTGAAACAAAGACGAAAAAGTGGACCTTTGTCACTTTTCGAGTTCCAGACCGAAATTGCAGAAGCACTGCTGAAGTGTGAATATGAGGAGCAGATCTCTAAACAAAGAGCTGGTCGTCCTCCCCAGCAACAAGATGCCGAGAATTATCTGGCTCCTTTGCTGTCCCGACCTGCTGCACGATCAACTTACAGAATCAAAAGCGTCCGGTATGACCAAGTAAATCACTTCCCTGTACATTTAGAAGGTCGGGAAGCCCAGTGCCACTGTGAAAAGTGCCCAAAAGGAAAAAAGGGGGTTTCACGGATTCGTTGTGAGAAATGTGAGGTTGTGCTGCGTCTGAACAAAGACATGAATTGCTTCAAGATGTACCATGTTCACTGAGTTTGAAACCTGACTTTGTGCACATGTTTTGTGCCTTTTTATATGTTTCCTATAAACGAAGTTGTCCTGCTGGTATACCCTTCTAGTCTCATTACTGTCGTTTGACAGGGATCGAGATTTCTAAGAATATGTGCCCCGACGGTTTTCTAACACAGCCATAAGTTTTCTAAGGTCGAAAATCATCCCTACACTAGAAAATCAGAACTTTCCTGTGCAGGAAAAATATTCAGGGCTGAAAGAGCTAAGATAATTCCATTTGAACAGGCTAGGCTGTAAGGGTAACTCTTGTCTAAACTTAAATGTTGGAAAAATAAGTTTTCCAGGATTGTCAGCCAATTTAACTAGCCTGGTTCTGTCAGCCAATTTAACTAGCCTGGTTCTATCAGCCAATCCCAAATATCTAAGCCTATATGCATCATGTCCAAGATTAGAAACCCATTGGTGACGCTTAAGAAACATATATTTTAATCAGGGTATTGGTTCAAGATTAGGTGCTGTCCTAGTACTGGGGGTCTTACCCTTTTTTTTAATATATAATAATATATATCTGTATCAATTTTACCTAATATAAATATCTACCCAATTGTTAGTACATACATACACCCTCCCCCAGTGGTACCATATGTAGCTCTAAAATATAGACTTGTACTACACTAAAAACAAACACTTAATCAACAAAATTCTTACTTTATAATATGCAGCATGTTTCTATTAAACACATTATTATGTTTATTTCTATTGTTATCCAAATTCATGAAACATGTCTAAATAATATTTAATATCCAATATATCAAAAGTTACCTTACAATCAGATACAGGTCTGATGCTTTTGATGGGTCAAGGAACCTGTTCACATCATTTGGATTTTTGAACAAATAACTGTTCCCAGAAGAAGTATATAAGTTTCTTTTTTGCTCCTGTGAAAATCTTTAAACAGTAATATACACCCTACCATTTTCTATTTGGCATAACAAAATGCTGTTCATTGTGTAAAATCAAGATTTAATTTTGTGTGTGTTGATTTGCAGTTGAAGTAATATTTTGAGCTGGTGAATCAATAACTTAAAAGCTGATTTTGTATACGTTTGCAAGGAATATGTCTAACAGTAAAAAAAAGTCTGGAACAAAATTGACTGCAAATCAGACTAATGAAACTATGATCAATTGTTTAAAATATATAATGATATTCATTTCTAAAAGTTTCAAAAATCCTTGATTTTTAAATGGTGTAATGATACAAGAGAAACTATATAAAATATATTTTGTTTTCATTCAAGTGCAAATAATACTTTAGTTTTTAGGGGTTGGTAGCCTTACAATATGTGTAGTAATTTCTGTCTAAACATATCAATACAGCCAAAACTAGTTTCAAACTTTTATCTTTATAAATTGTGTTTGCTTTTGTTAAAGAAAATTCCATCCTAAGTATTTACTGTGTTACTTTTTAAGTTGCCTAGGACTGGGATCCAGGAATGAGGTTGCTTTTACAATATTACTAAATTCAGATTACTGCAACTTTTGATGTGTTATTTTTGTCCTTACCATTAGAGTTTACAACTTTCATTTAAGAAGAGCTAATCTGAAGCATATTTCAAGAACAAGTCACATTGTATTGTGCTGTTTTGGGTGACAATGCAGAAGAAGGATGGAATAACTTAAGAAAAACAATTTGTGAAGTTGCTGATGGCATCATAGGGAAGGAAGTTAGGAACACAGCTAGGAATATTAGTGAAAAGGCTTGTATTAAACCAGGAGTCAAGCAGGGTTGTTTTTCTCCCCATTTATATGGATCATTTGATGGAATTTGTCTTAAGGAGCACAGGAAAGGCAATGGGAGAAAACGAAATCAAATGAGGAAAAAAACTTTCCTGGACTTAGATTATACTGATAATTTAAGCTTTTTATATGAAAGTGTGAGCAAAATGAATGGACTTTTAGACGTTTTGCAAGTTCATGGTGCTAGAATAGATTTGAAAATTAATGCTAATAAGTAACCCCCAAACCTCTGCAACTAAAATCCACCAATATATTAGCAAACTCAATGGCTACAATAAACGAATTGGTGATAGGAAATATGACATATGTATCAATAGCAGGTACATTCTTAGTGACGGTGAAAAAAAGGAACTGTTTGCAGAGCAATATAAAAAAGAAATCATGAGACAGACCCCCAGACGACCTCCCTTTTGTATTCTGCCAAAATTCTGCTTGCATAAACTTTCTCTTGAAAAACCTTTCCTTTTTGAAGAGATGGAGTGGGCAATTGACCTTAGCAACCAGAGGTCAACTCCTGGAAATGATGACATACATATAACGTGGATTACACAAGCTCCAGAGATATTTAAATTTGCACTTCTGCAGATTTATAATCATATGTGGACCCATCATTCCAAGATCATGGAAAATAGCCATCCTCAAGCCTAACCAGCCGTCAAACAATATTAAATCTTACAGACCAATTTCAGTGCTAACAACACTAGATAAAATACCGGAGCAAATGATTTCAACTAGGGCTGAATGGTTTTTAGAAATAAATAACCTCTATCTCCTTGAACAAACAGGATTCCAAAAGGGACACTGCTCACAGGACAATATTGCTTGCCTAGAGCATGGTATTTCAACTTCCTTTAATCAAGGATATTCAACCATTGCCATGATTTTTGATTGGACTGATGCCTATGGTAGTGTCATTCACCAGAAATTACTGGAGGTGCTAATAAATCTTGTATTTTCCGTTGGGGTTGTGGTCCTTATTGATGATTTTCTTAACAACAGAACATTTGCTGTGCAGATTGGTAATTCCAGGAGCCATGAATGCACTATTAAGGAAGGTTTACCCCAAGGAGCAATCCTTAGTCCCCTTTTGTTTAATCTATATATATCTGAGTTCCAGTTGTGTCATACATCGTTTGGGCTTTATGCAGATGACCTAGTAATATGGAAGTTAGAAATGTCCTCGAATTAGTCTGAGATCTTCAACAAGACATTAACATAATCTTTTGCTTCTCAGAAGCATTAGGTCTGTCTATCTCCACTTCTAAAACCAAAGCTATTATATTTACTAGGAAAAAACATGCATCCATGCCAAATATTGCTTTGAATAGCTTCCCCCCTAAATTACAAATCTTCAGTGAAATTGTTGGGAATTGTTTTTGATTCCAAATTAAGATAGCAGGATCACATCAAATTACTCAGGAGTAACATTATCCAGAAACTAGCTCTCCTAAAACGGCTTGCTAACTCCAAATGGGGTTCATAACCTAAAACAATGATTGATTTTATAAAGTTTATATTAGAGCAAAGATGGAATGTGGGATCCATTTTTTTGCTAATAGTTCTTCAAGTATGTTTAATATGCTGGAGTCACTAAAAAATTCTGCAGTCTGTATTGCTATGGGACTTCATAAGCACACACCAATTCTTAAAATAAGAAAACTATCAGGGATCACCCCTCTACAGGAAAGCGCATTGCTTCAAAGAAGCCGGTATTTTACCAGAGTACAAGCATATGGTAATCAGCATTTTGTATATAAGAAAATATTTAATAATCCGCCCCCTATGAGTTCTGTGTCTTCTTCCTGGAATCTCTATCTAAAGGAGTTTCCAGAGTGGTCTTCTCAGGTGATGGACTCTTTTCCCTTTGTGATTTCCCCACCATGGTAGATGGTCCATGTTGAGTGGCTTATGGGCATGCTACCAAAAAATAAATCATGCTATTCAGCCCAAGATGTTAATATAATCTTTGAAAATTGCGTGAATGAAGTTTTCCCAGTTATGTAAATTTCTACACGAATGGTTCTGTTAAAGATTCAAAAGCTGGGGTAGCTACCTGTATCCCGGACCTAAACTTGAATATTTACGCCCATCTTCTGAGTAATTCATCAGTACTTTGAATTATATGCAGTACGACTTGCATTAGATGCCTTAATTGATCTGAAGACCCCTTCAAGGAACATTCTGTTCCTGTCAGATTTGCTTTCTTCATCCAACTTCTTAGCCAAATAAAGTATACTAATGACCTTGACCTGAAAGGGATATGCCGAAAAATCAGTTATCTATTTTGAACTAGATTTTCCATAGCATCTCTTCATATTCCAAGCCATAAAGAAATCAAATATAATGAAATGGCAGATAATTTTGCAAATAAGGCAGCAGATATCCCTCCCCCAAGAAATTTAAGGACATTCAGTTTTATAGAGGTTGTTGAGCCCAAACAAAAATTGCTCACCAATGTTTTGTGCATTGTCCTTTTAAATCTAAGGACTTTAATATGCTCTACTATAAACCAAAAGCTGGAACTGTTTCAATTAATCCTGATCATTTTAAACGGGGAATCCACCACACACCCCTATACAGAAATTGCCATCAGTCTTCAGAAAATGCACAACATGTTCTCTTTGGAGGGAACCCAAGGGATCAAGATTCGAGGAGACTGAGAAATTACTGTCATCAATTGAAGATTCCCATATCGTTTGATACTCTTTTTAATTGCTCTCTTTCACATGATTTGGAAGCCACAATCTATAGATTGATGATTATGATCCTAAAAAGATACCATTATTACTAGCAGTTTGCTGACTGTAATCAACTAGCAGATATTCTTTGGAATGTGGCTATAATACTTCATAACCAGTGAATGCTTTCCTGGAATTTCATAGAGGTGAAAGGACCTCCCGCTGGATCCACAGACCTCATAAAGCTATGAAGAAGAAGTTGCTAAGGATAGGAATAAGTGAAGATGAAAAGGTGATGTTGGGTAACAAAAAGATCAATCAAGTGGATAGCCTCGGTAGTATTATTAGTAAAGATGGTGGGTGCTTTGAGGATGTTAAAATTAGAATAGCCAAGGCTCAGGGTGTTCTTTCACAGTTGAAAAAAGTTTGGGAGAATAGGAAGATAAGTCTGCAATTCAAGGTTAAAATATTGGGTACTTACATGTTATCCCAACCACACTCAAGAAGTTTGATCTGTTTAAAAGCGGTTTTTCTGTGTACACTTGCTGATAATTAGCTTCGCCTGAGTGAGATAAACTACTATGCAGGTATATTTTAACTCAATATTTAATATATAGAGTAGGTAAGGTTAGGTATTTAATATATTTCGTTTTGGGCAAATTTTGTTACTAAAGTATCATATACCATATTTCAAACAGTAGCATGGGTGCCCATAAGCTGAATTCCAGGGGGGCAGACCTGGTCTTATTGGCCCTTTTAATGCTATATAATAAAAATCTCAGAACAAAATATAAAACTAAGGCAGCATCATTCAGCCAGGGGGGGGGGGGGCGGGCGTCCCCCTTATGGGCGCCCATGAACTGTAGGCTGTACAAAAAAAGTGGTTCAATCCTGCTTATTAGGGCTATAATGAGAGAAACATTGAGATGAATAGGGCCCATTCTGCAGATGAAGGATGACAGATTATCCTTATTGGCCAATCATATAGGGCTAAAAGGAAAGCAGGTTGTCTGTGGTGAGGGAGGGAGGATGTTGTAAAGAAAGATTTTAGGGGAATAGAAGCTTTCTGGAAGGGTGTAAAGAGAGACTTTGAATAGATTGGAATGGAGGAGGGGTGTCTGTTACTGTGTTGGCCTCAGGTGGCTTGGTGCTGTGGTGAGTTGTTAGTAGTAGTATTGGGTTGTGTAGTGTAGAAAATACAAAGCAAAATACTACACTCGTTCTCTTATGTTGATACAACTTAAGGTTTTTCTTGGTCCTGTCTACATCCTCCTTTAAAGCTGACCAGAAAATACCTATATATGGTTTTTCAAACCCATGTTTAGAAAGAAGCTTTTTTGGTCCTTTTCCAGGCTCTCTAACCCTCTCCAAATAAAAATGTTTGGTCGCCATAGCCCAACAGAAATCCTTGAAAATTTGAAGCCAATCAGGAATGAAAATTGGTTTTGCACTTTTTAGTCCCTGTGTTTGGAGGGGGGCCATGGTTCTAACCTAAAGTTTATCTTATGTATGGAGGTCAGCTTGGCCCAGGACAGTTTGAAATAGCAATCTGTTCAGAAAACATCCTTTTTTTGCCCTCCTTCATGAGTAATGCCTTTCCCTGTTGATACCTGTTTTACATCTTTGGCTTAAAGAATATTCTGTATTTTAGTTATCACATCAGTATGGCAAAACAGTTTAGTGCAGCAGCTGACAGAAACAAAGATCCCATTCTGTTACAACTCAAGAAATATTACAAGAAATATGTGAATCCTGTAGAAAAAGAGCTATGTCTTGAAATTTCTTCTGGAACAGGTCAACATATATCTCATTTTGCTAAACATTTTCCAAATATCATATGGCAGCCATCTGACTGTAAGGACTCTAGCTTTTCAAGCATTTCTGAATATTGCAAAGGACTAATTAACGTTAATCAGCCTATAATTATAGATGTTTTAAAAGAGCATAGTGAATGGAATATAGAATCAAAATCAGTAGATTATGCTTTGAATATTAATATGATCCATATCACACCATTAGAATGCAGTTATGGCCTTTTTCAAAATGTATCAAAAGTATTAAAGACAAACGGCCTTTTGATTACATATGGACCATATTCAATTGATGGAAAAATAACTCCTGAAAGCAATTTAAGCTTTGATTTGGCTTTGAAGGAGCAAAACCCTGCTTGGGGATTAAAGGATATCTGTTTATTAGAAAAGATTGCTTCTTTAAACGGTATTAAATTTCTAGCTTTAGAAGATATGCCATCAAATAATAAGTTGATTGTGTGGCAAAAAGAGTAAATATGGGCATTTCTTTCAGGAATTGGCAAAATGTCAAAACAAACAAATATAGTGGATGCAAAATCTGAGCTTGCAGACTTGGTAAGGCGAAGAATGGAAGTGGCTGAGACTCTTGCCAATCTAGAGCGACAAATTTATGCATTTGAAGGTAGTTATTTAGAAGATACACAATTATATGGAAATATTATCCGAGGATGGGACAGATATTTGTCAAGTGCAAATAAAGCTGGTGGTAACATGGATAAAAGAAATAGGAAATTCAAAGAAGCTGAGAGACTTTTTTCAAAGTCTTCCATCACCTCAATGGCAGCAGTTAGTGGCAACCCAGATCTGAATTCTGATAAAATATTCTCTGATAGAAATAGTGAATCTGAGCTGGGGAATAGTGGAAGTGAAGACAATTCAGAAGATACTAAAAGCAAGATTAGTCGTAGTAAACAGAAGAAGAGCAACAAGAAAATGAAAGGGATTAAATAATTTGTGATCTGTTTTTAGAAATCCTGATGCTGAAAAAAGAAAAAACATTTCTCTGATAGGGATTGTAAATATGAATTGGTAATTAGTGAAATTAAAGAGGCTTCAGAAGATATTAAATTAAAAATTAGCCACAAGAAATAGAAGATTAGCTACAAGGAGATGAAAGCAATCAAACAATTTTTGATCTATTCCTAGAAATATAGATCCTGAAAAAAGTTAGAACTTTCTATACAAATTTTTCAAACGGGAATTTGTGGACTTTTGCATAATGGAAGCCACCTTGAAGTGTTTCAAGATAATAATTTAGTATAGTATATTACACTTGTGTCTATAATTTATGCTTGTCTTCTAATATATGCATAAAATGATTATTAGAATTGTTCAAGTTTTTAAACAGCTATATGTAAAATATTGATATTGTGGTGAAATAAGCTAGAACATTTTATGGGGTGCATTATCATTCTAGGATTCCATAATCTGAATACCACTTCTTGTATCAAACAATAAATAATGTTAATAGCTAAAACACAGGTCGGTTTAAGTGGTAAAACTATATAGCTTCAGTTGAAGGCTAATCTTAGATTTTAGACTAGAATAGAGCATGATCTCTGTTCAATGATCTCTAATTTTGTATTTATCTCCTCTTGCATTATTCTTACAAGAAGATAAATTAATAGGTTATGTTGTTCAATTTACTGGGAGGACTTTTATTTACTAATATGCACGAAAGTGACCTAGATCACCCCAAACTCTTTTTGTACAGACATGTTGTCAGTAACAATGTAGATTTTAGTTATTTGCACCAAAGATATTGTTCTCCCTTTTTATAAAATTCTTTGTTGTCATGTGCTTTCAATTTTCTTGAGTGCAAACCGGACCTTAGCTTCTTTGGGGCTTGCACAAATTTCAGAGGTGGAATTTCCTCCATGATATAAAGACTGTTACTGTTTAGATTAGCACACTTGTAATAATATGCTTTCATAAATTTTAGTATCTGTGCATAGCCTTCTTTCACACAAAATGGGATATATAAAGAACAAAGTTGCTTAAAAACTCAGCCTGTTGAGTGGAATTTAACTCTATATTATTCAGTAGTCGAGTTATAATTGTACAATGTAGAGTGGAAAAAATATTGGTATCACTGTTGAAAACTTCATTTTAAACATTTCCTTGTCTTTAACTAATGTTTAAATAGCTCACAAGACCCTAGTAGATTTCTTCTTGGGTCTTGCGATTAAAGGAGAAAAGAGAGGATTAAAACCATTTTAAATCAGGAAAGACTTAACAGCAAACTACTGCTACAACAAAATTGCCATAATGTTGGGCCACCTTGGCTGTGCACGGTGGCATATTTTTTCTCAATGTTACCCTTTTACTGTTGGTACTTAACTGCCTCAAAGGTGTGTAAACTTTCTTCAAAAGATAGCACAGAACTTTAGCAATCATAAATACCTCAATGCTTTTCCACCAGTAAAGTCATCAATTAACTCCTAGAACATGATCTTTGCCTTTGTTTTTTTCTATTCTCGGCTGTGTATCCTGTAAAGTAACTTGTAGTCACCCCTTCAGTGGCGTCAATTGGTGGGGGATGGGGTTGGGCACCCCAAGAAGTTCTCCCCTATATTTCGGAATTTTTGTTGAATAATAGCTCTTTTTCGGTATTTTCACAGGAAAAAAAATACCTCACCCTAGGTATTGAAAATGTTCTGAAAAACATGTAACTTTCAGCCTGGATTTGTATGGAAGTTTTCAACATGGTTGCTCCCTTAGTAGGTTAGGATATCTTTATAAAAATACTTAGCTAATTTTCAGTGTTTATTGCCCCCACCTCCTCTTCGGGAAAAAATAACCGAACCCATTCTAACTGGATCCATTACAGTTTTTTTTTTTTTTTATCATGGTTGCAGTAGTAGCTATAATCTAGTGAAAGACGATCACGGCCCATTGTAGACCAAAAAATAGCCTGAAACCCCCCCACCCCTAAAAATGATGTCGGATCTAAACACAAAAACACCATTGAAATTGCCTTCCCCGAAAACCCTGCACAGCCAACTTACAGAGAAGGGAAAATCCATTGGCTTGAACAACAAGGAAAATCACTTTTTTTGTATGGGAAGCATCTTTTTTTTTGTTTATTTTCTCTGTAGTTATCAGGGCACTTGAATATCCTATAGAGGTGTTTAATGGGTTATTTTAATGGAAATTGCTACGTCTACGTGCTTTTGTAATTAACAAAACACAATATTTAACATAAAATCACTTTTTTGACAAAAAAAAAACTGCATTTTCGTATGCAAGATGATATACTTTAAAAGGTGTCTTGGGTAACAGCGATGACAGCGTAGCTCGTTCTTTACTAGTTCTTGGTAAGAAAAAAGCGAATGCTTTTTCCTGTGTGTAGCATTTGGCCTTAATCACATTCTTAGGCTTGGGTCTCATTAATCATCAAGATTCAGGTATGCTTTCGCAAGACTTACAGAACCAATCTGCAAGCTAGTCTATCGTTGAAAAAAAATATCAATGACACCATATCTCATAGAAAAAAGGTAAGGAAAAAAGAAAAGCATGAGTAAGGAAAACAGAAAAGTAAGGAAAAAGAAGAAAAAAGAGAAAGAAATGTAAGGATAAAGGAAAAGGAAGGATAAAAAGCAAAGGAATTTGGTCATAAATCACATACATAGGCTGGGTTCTGATCAATCAAGGTTGTGGCCAAAAAACTGTCACAAGGCTTGCAGAACCAATCTGCAAGCTAGTTCATCTTTTAAGTAATATTGATGACATTGTGTCTTATAAGAAAAAGGAAAAGAAAAGAATAACGGTAAGAGACGAATCTATTCCCAGTGGTTTCCAACCAATTTTGGGCCATGCCCCACCTAGGTATTCCTAAAATCCTCATGCCCCCTCGTGATTTTTAATTTATGTAGTTTAAAATGTTCCTCGTATTCATCTGAAGGAAGCTTAAAAGGCCACAGTGGTGCCAATTAGGGGGAGGGGCACGCCCTCTTAGATTTGGAGAAAGTTCTTCTTATTTCTATTTCAGAGCTATTTTGTATTTTGGCTTGAATTGTTCACCCCGGTGCTTTTGTTTTTTCAGAGCCATTAAATAACACTGTTACTTTTCAATGACTTTGTTTTGAAATGTTACTTCTCTCCTCATCCTGGAGAATCCTAAATATACCAATAGTAGACAACTTTGTTTTGAAATGTGTAAGACCAGTCCTCTCTGCTGTCTTGCCTGCTGTCATGATCTCTAACTAGGGTTCAGTCGGAAACTAGGTGTTAGCTCTTTAGTTTGTCTTTTTTATTGTTGTGAATCCATAATCAAACAATGAATAAAAAGCGACAACAATCTTTGGACTTTTTTAGAAATCTGGAACAAAAATGAATGAACTTCAGTGCAAGAAACTGGCAATAATGTCAGTGCTCAAAGTATCGGGTTACGGGACATGATTTCCCTCACCTATGACAATCTTTCAGAAACAAGCGGGAAAATGACCCAGGTCAACATGAAAGAGTGGCCTGGATTCCCGAACACATTACAGGTTCCAATAGCAGTCGAGAATCTCTCTCGGTATCTCCTTGACGCGTCCGGACCAACCAGCTCAACGTATTCTTGAGAGATATTCGGCTTCCACATCTAACGGAAGGAAATTCCGTGCGCACTACATTAAGACTTATTGAATGGGTTGAAAACTTATAAAACTTGGATTCTGTGTTTTGTTTTGCTTGCTCCCATTTATTTAGAGGGGCTGTAAGGGATGAGGAAACTGCTGGAAAAAGGGCTTTCATCGAAACAGAATTTTGTAAGTGGAAAGACAGTTCGGGTCTATTGAAGACACATGGCGGTAGTAAAAGACATAGGAATTGAATTGTGAGTCAGCATGGGCGAAAGTTAAGATAATTAGTACGATACCTCGAGATGTGTAGTGAATGGCCTAAGTCAGTCCAGATCTCAAGACGTTCAAGAAAATAGAAATCATATGAAGTACATTTTTCGCGCTATTTGCTTTCTTAGCCACCAGGGTCTGCATTTGAGGGGTTATGACGAATCAGAAACATCTGCGAATTCGTTGGTAATTTCATTGAACTGATGGAGGAAATATTTAAAGGCGACGAGAAGTGGAAGACCAAGTTACAGCACCGACTTGGTCACTATTGCAGTCATTAGCCTCAAAACGACGCAGTTACACTGATAGGAAATGCCTTGCGGCAAGACGTTATTTCAGAAGTAAAATCAGCTAGTTACTACGCTATTCTTTTGATGAGACAAAAGATGTTTCTAGAAAAGAACAATTAGCGATCGTACCCATGTGCATATCAAATGGGATAGTAGGCGAGCGACTAATCAGCTGCTGTCATATGCAAATATTAGACTCGGAAAGCTTATCCACCTCTATTTGTGAAACTATTGATGTTGTGTGTTACCCAATTTTATGACGGCGTATTTGTTGTGAGTCGGGAATCCAATGGAGTTCAAGCAATGCTTAGGGAGAAGGTGCCTCATGCATTTTTTTTACACTGTCACGCCCACAGATATCACTTGGTTTTGACTGATTGCCTGAAAAACATCAGCAAACTTTCAAAATTTTTCTCTGTAGTGCAAAGACTGTACGCATTTATATCATGCAACAAAACTTGAAATTAATTATTTGTGGAATCCCAGTGTATTAGTGGGCGAAAAGATTTGGAGTTTGAGAGGACCGTCGAAACTCGCTGGTTCTACGCATGCCGCTCTGTTTCAAAGGTGAATGCCAGATTTTATTGTATTGTTGCTATACTAGCCACAGTTTTTGAAAGTTCTGACGGTGAGGCAGCGTGTGAATCAAAAGAACTACTGGAAAAAAGTCAATTTGGCCTGTTTAGTCTCAACTTCGCATACAATGGAAATAGTATTAGTTATTGTAAATTGTTTGTCAGAACAACTTCAACCAAGAAAGTTGGCTGATTTATAAGGCAATTGCACTGATTTCTGGGACATACAGGACACTCCAAAAGCTGAGAAATGATAACAAATAAAATCTCAGACAAAAATATAACCAAATTCTTGGCTTTACACGAGATCCATGAATAAAAGTCACCAAAATCCAAAAACAGTGCTCGGAACAAGAAATGTCAAGCCATTTCCACTTGCCTTAAATACTCTTTCAAATTCAACAACCGATAAACGCAACATCAGTCAGCAAGTTCAATCAGTCTCCGGTAAATTTCTGTTGTTCAAGAGGATAGACCGTTTCACGATAGATAGATAAACTTTTATTGTCACCAAAATCTTCATGGCACTGCCAAATTTCTTTGGTATAGTCACAATAAAAAGCATCAGTCATATTATGCAAGTATAGTCACATTATAGTCAGGTTAAAAATTGAATATATAAAAAAAAACACTAATCAATCCTCCTGATTTTCGTTGTACATATTTACGAAACTAGGTATAAAACTTTTTGCTAACCGCTGATGGGCACAGCGTACCGACTAAAGTTTCTTAACAGGCACTGCAATCCTGCGCGGGAGTCTTTTGTTGTGGATTGAGGGGGGAAAAGAGTTTTGTGGATTGGGTGGATCAGAGATTTTCTTCCGAAATCCATGCAGAGTTTCTTTCTTCTTTTTTTCAGTGTTTGCACTTTAAACTTTGTCAGCAGCTCTTCACATGACATTTCTGCCTGCTTTGATACCATCATTAGAGCTCTTTCGATCCTAGCGCTTTGCTCAGTCGTCAGTTCAAAATGCCATACAGGAGCTGCATATTCCAGAATTGGGCAAACAAAGGATGTAAATATTTGGAGGAGGTGATCTGGAGGGGCGCCATGTTTCGACATAAGCTTGAGCATCTGCAGCCCAGCATTACCCTTTTTACTAGACTAGATGTGTTTACTTCCCACTTTAAATCACTGGTAATAATAACTCCCAAGAGTTTAATCTTCCTTACTTTGAGAGAATCAGAGATAGTTGGTAGAAAATTTGGTTCAGAAGAATTTAAAAATGAAATAGTTAAAATTGAAGATTTACTGTCATTTAACTTCATATTTGAACTGGAAGCTTTAGTGTTCACGTTATCAATTAAAATTTGAGCTTTGCTGCATTCATTTGCTTCACAAATTTCTCCAAGGGTATGGTCTTCAACATATTTCCAGCGTTCTTCACAATCATTAGCAATATCATTGATCATAACTAGAAAAAGAATAGGACCCAGAATGGTACCTTGAGGTACACCACAAAAAACTGGCTCAGGTTCAGAGAAAGACTTCTTATATTGTAAAATTTGGAACCTATTTATTAAAAAACTCTGAATCATTTTCACAACAGCAGCATTCACTCTAAAATCAACGAGCCGGTTGAACCGACGTTTCGTGCAAAATATGCCTCTGCTCAACGCTTTATCAGCCTTCTACCTTTCAAGTTCTGTTTTTTTTTCGAATTTTCAAAAGTTGAAATGGTAATGTGTTATAATCAAGTGATTCTCGATGTTGATGACTATACCCTAGAATCCCAGCTTTCTCTTGTAAAGGTGCATCTTTCAAAATGTGGCATTTTCAAAATGGATCTGCTCCGAGCTGTCGAAATTTTATCTGACCTCCCAAATGCCTTTTCTGCTGTGCTAAAACTGATGAAGCTAGCGGCTACTTTACCTGTAACCACCACCAGCATTGAACGATTCTTATCGACATTAGGGCAAGTGAAGGATTATCTGCGATCGACAATGGGAAATGACAAACTCAGTAATCTCATGATCATGGCCATTGAAAAAGAGGAGACACTGGATTTGGATAGATTAGTTGACGATTTATCCAAACAGCGATGTCACCACTACCCCCTGTTTTAAGCATGTTTGCCCAATCTTGTTCTGTTATTCGCATCTTCGTTAAAAGATGGAAAAAAAATCCTTGCCTCCCCCTGAACTTTCGTGAATTGGGGGAATTTTGGGGGCTTCCTCTAGGCATATTTTATACTAATGAAAAATACTGACTTAATGCAACACCTTTTATACAATGTATAAAGTCACTGCAAAACTATCATGTATCTCTTTTGCTCTTTAAATGCATTTGAATGTGACCTCACTCATATGAAAAAGTTTTTTTTCAAAATTGAGGCTCTAAAGTGTTGTCAGCTGAAGGGTGTGCCCCACATTAGGAATCACGGCTCTAACCCATAGTAACAACAAATTTAAAACACAGTTTGAAAAAACCTGTCAAGTGAGGAAAATTGACATTTGAAGTTGTTTAGCAAAGAACAAACCACGAATCTAGTAAAGAACAAAACAGGAATATAGTAAGGAGCAAACGTTATCATAGGCAGCGCAATAGCGCTGCCTAAGTAAAGAACAATGTTGGCACGATGCTATGTGCCAACGAATCTATGACTTCGTTAAAGAAGATTCTATATCCCACTGAAGTGTTCACGATTATGTAATTGTTATATCGTTTGATTAAAAAAGAAAAAATATGTGGAGATAAAAAAAAGCGAAAAGTAGAAAGTTCGAAAGTGTTGGGGAGAAATGCCAAAATTTGGTTTGACGTTCGTAATGATTAAACCTGCTTGTCAAAAGTTTATGATCATGATAGGCGATCTTAGACCACAGTGGTGGTGATCGTGGGGGTGACCGTGGTGGCAGAGAAGAAAACAAAGTTCCTGAATAGTTGTTGCCAACATGTGTTGATAGGTGGTAAGACTTTTAGTTGATAAAAATGCGTAAAATGTCAATTTCAGGTAAAAATTACTTAGGCCACAGTGGTGGTGATCGTGGCGGTGACCGTGGTGGTAGAGAAGAAAACAAAGTTCCTGAAACTGTGGAGTCTTCAGTGACATTTTCGATGTCAGCAGGTTTGGCTCGGTGATGCATAAAATTAGGTTTTCCGAAGGCAGATAATGATTGTGAAAATGCCGAAGAATTCTTATTTGGCCTAAGTGGTGGCTTCGTTTTACTACCACTAGAATTTGGCATTGTGGCTAAATATGGTTAGGATAAAGGATTCAATTTTTATTTAATTTCAATAGAGAATAAAATAGGTACAGAATTTCGTTTCACCAAATTTTGGTCAAGAGATATTCCTGAAACGGTGGAGTCGTCAGTGATATCTTCAATGTCGGCAGGTTGGGTTCGGCGATGTATAAAATTAGGTTTTCAGAAGGCAGGCAATGATTGTGGAAATGCTGAAGAATCATTTGACCTAAGTGGTGGCTTCGTTTTAATGCCATCAGAATTTAAAAGTAAGGTACATCAATTTACGACACAAAGCATTGTGTCGAAATATAGTTAGGACGAAGGAATCGAAGGATTCAGTGATATCTTCAATGTCGGCAGGTTTGGCTCGGCGATGTATAAAATTTGGTTTTCAGAAGGCAGATAATGATTGTGGAAAAGTCGAGGAACTCTTCTTTGACCTAAGTGGTAGCTTCATTTTACTACCATCAGAATTTAGAAGTACACAATTTACGACGCAAAGAATTGTGAGGAAATATGGTTTAGATGTAGGAATCAATTAATTGCAATAGAGAACAAAGCAGGTACAGAATTTCGTTCCACCAAATTTTGGTCAAGAGATGTCAAATCAAGTAAAAAGTATTTTTGGAATCTTTCAAAATCTCTTCTAGCCTAATGAAACTGACCTCTGAGGTTCAGGACCGTTTGAAACTTCAAACACAAGGGATGGTGCCGAGGAATTACATGACCATGTTCCCCGCTATTCCACTTTCCTTTACCGTTATGGAGGCATAAACATCAATTAATTGATTAAGGAAATCGGAAAGGAGAGAATTGATTTGTATACTGATTGGTATTGCTCGAAATTAAAGTTCATAGAACAGATTGACTTAAAAATAATTAGTCGAGGATTTACTGTCCAACTCACTCTGGGTTGGCAATTTTTTTGGAGAGACTTTCCTAAACAGGCCAAACTTATCAGATTAGTTTCAATCCTCATAAATAAATCAGAGTCAGATCATATTAGATACTTGAGGACGAGATATATGACCAAACTAGAAAACGAAAAGAATGACAAAGGGTGCATCGTTAAAGGTAAATACAATGTCAATATAACAATCTAACTTATCCCCTGGGATGCAGAACTATATCGTCAATAAATATTGAGAAAAGGACGCTTTAGAGATGTTTTAGAAACAGATAACGAGGGTGAGTTTCCAGTTAAGTACTGTGTTGATCAGTTGAAAAGTTTGTTGCATTGTAAATATGTCTCAAACCCCTGTCAGTCCGCTAAACTGCGGAAAATGTCTGCAATAGAGAGATTTAGGAAAAAGGGAGAACAGTCGAGAGAGAATATTGAAAAGAATGTGAAAAAGTTCAGAGAAAAGCGATCGATTGTACTGGCAGCTAAGAAACAGGCTTAATCGCAGAAGAAGCAAGAGCGTAATCTGTCAAATAAAAATGGGAAAATATTACACAAAATTCTCCTATTGCTACGGCTGTCCCAATTATCCTATGAAGAAATAATGTCGTGTTAAAGATGACATAATTGTTACATTTTTAAACTAAAAAAATTGAGATTTACGAAGGTCTTCGGAATTTTATCAATAAGAAGTTATGAATATTTTTGCAATGGCCTCATATTTTCATTCAAAGTAGCTATGACGTCATTCAAAAGATCGTATATCCCACTGAAATGTTCATGATCACGTAATTGCTATATGTTCCGATTGAATTCCAATATATACGTATAAATTGAAAAGTAGAAAATATATAAATAATCAATTATTGCTACGTTTTTAAAGAAAAAAAATACTGTCTGTGTATTTGGTCTGCAACCTGTAGCCCCTTTTCTATCTCTTGCTTATCCATCCCCTTGCTCTAATCTTTTTAATTGTTTCTGAGCTTTTATTATATCGAAAGAGAGAGGTCAAGGTGTCAATGGACCTGATTCCAAATAATATTAAAACAGTAGACGCAGCTCTCCTTTGCATAGGGCAGGGACGTATCCAGTAAGGTCTCAGTCCCCCCTCCCTAAATCCTTGACTTTCACGAATTTCCGGCAATTCTTGCCCACTTTATCAAATAAAATTTGTGTTTCTTATCATCACCTCCACCTTAAAAAAAAAGTTTCTGTGTACGTACCTGGCACATGATGGCAGTATGTTTTGTCTACCCAAAACAAACCTCAGCTTCAAGTTCCCATTCCTTCAGCCGCAACTAAACTAAGCTCCAAGCTCCGTTGACGGAACTACAAAATGGCGACAGCTCTCTAAACAAAACAGATTTTAGAGTGGAGAAAACAGTGAAAGTCTAACAAAGGTATTTTGGCATACAGTTTGAAAAAAAAAAAACAAGTACCGATGTCTGTGTATTTGGTCTACAACCTTTAACCCCTGTTCTATTATCCTTATTTGTCAATCCCTGAAAATATTGGCTCAATTGATTTTGCACCATGCCAGCATGCATTTGGTAGATTCTCATTGTTTGTTCCATTCTAAAATATCTGTCATTTGTAGTCATTTTTAGGTAAATAGGTCGGTATTACTGACTAAATGACTCAACTAAATAAAATTATGCACTGCTTTTATGGCCCTAGACCTGCCTCAACTGTATACTACACCATATGTTGTTACCTTTCGACTTTAATTCCAAAGATTAATATTAACTTATCCTGGCAGAAGGATAATACACCTACTTGAACACACAATTCGGGTAATTTAGGATAGAATATTGATTCATCATGTGGTGACTCTTTCTAATTAAGTCAATTTGGAATTTAGTAAAATATTAAGACGCAAATACAAAAGTGTAGAAATACCACTTTTTGTTAAAGTACCAAGGACACCAAAATGAAAACACATTTAGCCCTCTTAATCTATTTTAGGTCTATTCATAAATTATTTGAAAAAAACTACGTTTTCTAAAGAGTTAAAGAGGCTGAGTTACAAGGTCAAACCTTAAAACGTACAGGGATTAGGAGGCACAGTTGGGGGGCTGCCGCCCCCCAAACCCCCCGCTTTCGCAGCCTTTAAATATAAAAAAAAATTTCTTTAAACTGAAAGTAAGGAGCGACATTAAAACTTAAAAAGAACAGAAATTATTCCATATATGAAAGAGGCTGTGCCCTCCTCAACGCCTCGCTCTTTACGCTAAAGTTTGACTTTCTCACAACTCTTTTTTTAAACAATAAAAACTTTAGCGTAAAGAGCGAGGCGTTGAGGAGGGCACAGCCTCTTTCATATACGGAATAATTTCTGTTCTTTTTAAGTTTTAATGTCGCTCCTTACTTTCAGTTTAAAGAAATTTTTTTTTATATTTAAAGGCTGCGAAAGCGGGGGGTTTGGGGGGCGGCAGCCCCCCAACTGTGCCTCCTAATCCCTGTACGTTTTAAGGTTTGACCTTGTAACTCAGCCTCTTTAACTCTTTAGAAAACGTAGTTTTTTTCAAATAATTTCTGCACGTTTTTGTACAGTTTATTACTTATTATTGCTTGACTAACTGTTAGCTGATCGTGTCAGGAGTTAAAGTTGGGGGGCTTCCGCCCCCCAAACCCCCCGCTCTTGAACATTCTTGTGTTAAGGCTTTTAATTCCTGAATACTCAAATCACGTCGTACAGGGTGCCTCCTAATCCCTGTACGTTTTAAGGTTCGAACTTGTGACTCAGCCTCTTTAACAGCCCCCCAACTGTGCCTCCTAATCCCTGTACGTTTTAAGGGTCGACCTTGTAACTCAGCCTCTTTAACTCTTTAGAAAACGTAATTTTTTTCAAATAATTTAAAAAAGAAACTGAGTTTCTTTTCAAAGTATATAAAAAAGTTGCTCTGATGGTGAATCGAACCCGAGTTTTCCGCGTGAAAGTCTGAAGTCTCAGCCGCTGGACTATACAAACACAATGGTAATTGTTGTTTAGCAAATAGAAGGTATTTTCGACGCAAGCAAATTCCCAAAAATCTTGATATGTGGTTTTTGGAAAACAGGGAAGGAGTGATCAGATTGAGCTGAAATTTCGACGATAAGCTCCCAGGCCCCAGGAAAGCTTATCCTCTAAATTTCAGCCCGATCAGACAACGTTAAAGGGGGGGTTGTGGAGGGAAAAATTAACATGGGCTAATATAGGAAAACGAGGTTTTTCGTAAATGTAAATTCGGGGGATAATTTTTTCGGTCTGAAAATATCAAAAGGCCCTAACAGGTCGAATTCTGCTTCGAATGAGTCCTCATTCAACCGGATCCGTTGCCAACTGTGGCCTGTAGGCGTGGCTAACAAAAAAAAAAGAGATGAATTTTAAGTGGCTATATTTGGTTTTTTGAAAACAGGGAAGGAGTGATCGGATTGAGCTGAAATTTCGAGGATAAGCTCCCGGGCCCTAGGAAAGCTTAACCTCTAAATTTCAGCCCAATCGGACAACGTTAAAGGGGGGCTGTGGTGGGAGGGTCCAAACTTCCGGCCCAGTTTACCCCATGAAGATAAAGTCGGAGGAGGATGAAATTTTGCAAGTTTCTTAGTTTGAGCTTGGGCTACAAAATGCAATTACCGCCGTCTCTCTGCGACCTCTAGGACCTGAAATCGCTTAACATTGTGGTGGGTCGCCTCTTTATAGAGGCACAAGTGTGCCTCCTTGATGAAAATCCGGGTTTCCTACGAGTTTTTGTTTAGCTGCTATTAGCATTTTTAGTTTGAATAAATTCGCAAAACAGTGTTGTCAATAATAAAACAACGATAAACTTCGGAGGTGAATAATATTAGCGAAAACTATTTCCTACGAATCCGACACTGTTTTTCATTTGTGAAAATTCAAATTTACAAAATCTGTTGATTGCTATATATATATTAGTGAAACCACATTTTGTGAAAAAATATGACCTCAAGTTCAGAAAGTGACTATTCTGATGTGTCAGAAAATATTTTGATGATGACCAAGCGCTAGATGGTATGCAAGATACCATTTCAGGATACTTGTTCCAGCTAGACCCCGACGCCGCGCCGGCGGATCGACCAAACGCCGCCGACGAGAGGCCTGGCGCCACCGAAGTGTCGTAACGCCGCCAGCGCGCCTCAGGCACGCCACCGCCGACAGAGGCGGCGTTCGGTCGATTTCAAATTAATTTTGCAGCAATTCTTTATTGCGTCAACCGCAAATTCGGAGCTTTTCCTTCTTGTGTGGTTTATTTTCCTGATTAGAAATCAAGCAGGGCTAGCACTATCCCCGAATTTTCGGGTATTTCCCCGAAAATCTATGCGTCACCCCGAAAAAAAATTTGGTTCCCCGAATCCCTGAAAACCACGCAATCACGGTGCCACCCCTAGCGATTTATCACCAGTGACTTTCCCTGCCAAATATTACTTGGCACACCATAATTCTTCACTACTCTCTTGTTCATTAATTTTCGTCTCTTTTGTTACTTTGCATAAAAAAGAGACAGATGCAATTGCAAATATTGCAATATACACAGTTCTTCATATGTTGACAAAAAACAGGATCGTCTTTATGAAATGAGTTCAAATCATTTCAAATGCAGTTTCCCAATCGCTATTTCTTACATCGTTTGTAGTCAAGAATTCTATTTTCAAGTTGAATCCCCAAAAAAAACCTTCTACTGTGACAAATGTAGCTATAGACTAAGCTATGTACAAGGTTTGGGAATTAAAGATTGAACTGGAAGTTACCTAAAAAATATGATTCAAAAATAAATTGTAAATTATTGCCTATAGGAGGGGGGATAGGGGGCTACCATTTTAAAATGATAATACCTCATTTTTTTTATTGAAAGCGGGGATGCCAAAAGGTTAATTATTTTTTTCATTTAAAATGGAGACAGAAGAAAATGATATCAAATTCCCTAGGAAACCATTGAAATATTTTGATAGACCCAAGGCCCCCCATTAGGACTTGTTCATTGTCTTGGGTATTTTGCGATTTCTCATAGGCTACTGGCCTAATTTGCATTTTGTGTGTGCTCCCTTTTAATTGTGTTCTTTGGATCTTATTGAATGCCACGGCAAATCTATGGCTCAGTTTTCCAATAATTTGAGGTATATCTGAGTAATTTCGACATTTTTGTTGTTGTCTTTGTACCCCCTTACTCATACCCTCAATTTTTTTCAAGGAACACTAAGCTTTTTAACGTTATTTTGCATGTTTGTTTGAACCATATAATGACCTAGTTAATTATTAAGTAACTTATTTTTCTAATGAAAGCTGAGACAGTATCCTATCAATGCGGTATCCAGAGGGGGGGGAGGGAAGTATTACATTTAAATGATAATATCTCGAAATTTTTTTTATTGAAAGCAGGGATCCCCATTTTTTTTTCTAATTTAAAGCAGAGACGGTATTTTATCAAGGTGGTATCCAGAGAGGGGGGGGGGAGTAGTGAGCTATAATATTTAAATCACAATACCTCGATTTTTTTTAAAGAAGGGGTGCCAATAAGTTAAATATTTTTGTTATTTAAAGCACAGACAGTATCCTATCAAGATAGTATCCAGAGGGGGGGGGGCATAGGGAGCTATTATATTTAAGTGATAGTACCATGATAGTACCTGTTTTTAATACAAGATATCTTTTTAAGAATCCAAAAGAGCAAAAAAAAAAAAAACAATCAATACCAAAGTCACCCATTTCAACTGTTTTAATTGTGATAGGCAAAGGGCATTATAAAAAAATTAAGCTTCTAAGTTCAAAGCTATATTCAAGTTTTCTGATTAGCCTAATTTAATATTAAGATGGTCTGGCCTAAAAAATAAGACACACGTATAGTCAGAACTCCATTGCAAATCCATATATAGCTAAATTTATCAAGACTCCCCCCCCTCCCTCCCTCCATAATGGTGAAAAATATACCCTGAATTATAAATCAACACCATATTTTTGGTACAGAGCCTAGACTGCAGTTTTCAACAAAATTTAGTGTTTCAGCACAATTCAAAATAATGAGTATTTTTCATGCTCTTTTATAATTAAATAATCACTTTACAGGGACTATTAATTTTGAGCCCTGAAGGAGCTAGAAGGCTCAGAACAGCCCATAGAAACCTAGTAACCCTATGCTCAAAAATTTGCTTCTTTAAATAACTGGCTAAGGCGAAAAATAGGTCATATGTAGCTGACTAATGATTGAAGCTGACTTAGGCTATATATTTCCATATTAGGGGGGGGGGAGTAAAGCATAGGCTTTTGGTATCAACTTCAAAGTCTAATAACCATAATAATTTATTTATTATGAAATAACTAAGTAAGAGTCTTTTATTCAGGCTCATCACTAAACAAAATATAACCCAGTTGTGCTGATGATTTGTATCTGGTAGTTATGTCAGTGATTCCAATCCTCAAAATGTAAATGGGGCAAAAATAACCAGTTAGCCATGATAAAATAAAAAGTAGCAAAATAGAAATAAGAAGGTATTTTTCAAAGTCTAACTGAGGCAACTGCTCCCCCCTCACATAATTGGCACCCCAAAATTATGTAGCCTAATGCTGAATTAGAATAAACAGTGTACAATGGCAATTACAAACAATACAATAATATATTGTATATGATTCAAAATATATATTACATAATAACAATGACAGATAATGATCTAATAGTATTGGTTTATTTAATCAACATTTGTCATTCAGAGAAGCCATGACTCTCTAATTTTGTTCTTAATATAATTCCTGTTTTGTTCCACTAAATTTTTTTGGTACTGTTCTAATATATGGGCAACATGCCAGAATGCAACTTGAGAAAAGCCAAGAACAGATAACATTACCCAGTAATTTCCTATCTTATGCTCTATAAACAAGGGGTTTCTCACTCCAGGAACTATATTCAAGGTTTAGTTTTTGGGGTTTAGGAGGAAAAAAGGTGCCTAGGTTAGTTTAGGTTATGTATTTATTATATGCTATGCTTTACCCCCACCCTCCTAATGTGCAAATATACAGCCAAAATTTGTTTCTAAACTATTATATTTTTATCCTATTTTGTTTTATTTCACTAGCATTAACCAAACTTCACTTCTCGCATGTTCCCCAGATATTAGAACAGTACCTTTTTTTCCTGCATTGCTTTAGTATAACAATGTGACATCCTTTTCACTAATAAATACCCATAATTTTTTGAAGGCCTATAGGATATATGTTCTGAAAATTCAATCGATTATTATTATTGTTGCTGGTTTGCCTGTGAGTCCAGGCAATTTGATGTTCATATGTTAGTCCTAAAACTCAGCTGCCCTTGCCTGAGACTAGAGGCAGGCAGACCTTATGTCACTTGTTCACCTGCAAATCCAGGCAACTTGTTGGGTCAACCAATTTTGAATCAATTTTGTGTTAGTGTAACTGTCTAAGCTTATAAACTGGGTTGCCTGTCTAAGACTTTAGGCAGGTAGACCCTATGCCACTTGTTTGCACACAAGGCCAGGCAAATTTTGAGTCAATTTTTCACCAATTTTCAATTAATTCTGTTTTAGTGTAACTGTCTTGGCTTATAGATTGGGTTTTCTGACTGAGGACTGCAAGTCCAGGTGACTTAGTGGTCAAGTTAATCCTAAAACTTGGTCAAAATGCCTTAGACTCTAGGCGGACAGGCCTACTTGGAAAGTCTACTTGAATTACAATAGAGATGACTAAGACTTTTGGGCTGACTCACAACAGACAATGTCTATGGAACTTGCTGATGAAGAAGCATCCTAAGCCTAATTTTCCTGGCCACATAAATTCTCAGGTAGGTTGACTAAGTTTTAGGATTGATATGTGACCACCAAGTTGCCTGAACTGCAACTGCAACTTGGAACTATGAAAAGCCATCTGTATGACTTTGTTGTTTTCTCTATGTATCAGTGGGGCAATGTAATTTCTTTTGTATGGCATTTTAGCAGACCATATATTAAATAAGAAAACCAAAAAGTATTCTGTATAACTTTATTCATGTTTCTCTATAATAATTTGATGTTTAAAAAGTCATATAGAAGACATTATATCATTCTCCATGTTTAAAGGAAACATGTTGCTTAGAGTAATATTTGTTGTAAAGGAAATATGTGTTGCTTAGAGCATAAAGAACCAATGACTTTAATAGGCCTAGTCAAACAGTGCTCACACAAGTAGGCTAATTTGTATTTCTAATATAAAAAAAGCATAAAAGGTATATGCTACTATTATATAGTAACTATGAGGTAGATTAATATCAAAATTTTCAAGCAAATCACACAGCCTACTATGTGTCTTACCTTAGCCTACATAAGGTAGGCTATCAGTGGAAGTCATTAGGTCTGCAAAACTACCAATAGGGTAGCCTATATATTGATACATCCTTTTAGAATCATTAATGTTTACCTTTACACTGCTTCATGGTTAAAAGATCCTGGAATGCCAAAAATCCTAGTAACATCAAGACTAGGCCTAGTCTAGCCAAGCTCTTTTCAAGAAGCATTCCTTAAAAGTATTTATCAAAGAAAAGAGCTTTGCTGAACTAGGTTCCGATTTCTGTTTTACCAGAACATACAAGAAAACAACACTTTCTAAGGCTATATGCTGATTTATTTATTTTTTGGTCATTTTCTGCTGTTTAACAGCACACGTTCTTTATTTTTGAAATTGGCCACGAACTTTTGTATTGGAATACATTATTTAAACAGGCGATCTTTCTCCTTAAAAAATGAATTATCGGTTTTTCACACAAATTTAAGACGTATATGGCTGTGTAAGTTTGCACTTGACCAATTTAATGAATTAGTTTTCATTTTAGGTGTCCTTGGTACTTTAAGATAAGGAACATATCCTGGCAGGTGTATGCTTAATAGGAAATTGAGAAATTACCGCTTCCTAGCTATGTGCGTCAGTGGGTCCCGATAAGGTGTGGTTGAGGAAATGTATAAAAGATACATTTTATGGGAAGGGGCAGCGAGATACTAACTTTATGTCGGACTGACCTTTAATCTGTTGATTTACAAATACCTTGGAATATTGTCGGATTACTATACAGCCTTAGTTTTTTTTGGAAATCAAATTTTTCGTGACATCCTTTTGGATCCATTTCTCAATCATTTTTTTATGCATTTTTGGGAAGGAGCAAATTTCAAAGCCAGTTCAATTGTATCCTGATACCAACAGCTCACATCATCAGACACCAAACTATAACTGGTTTGGTCAACTAATATTTTGGAAACTGTATGCAGTATTACAGAACAATGCTACCAGGTCATCATAAAGTGAGATAAAACCAGAACTTAAATTAGGCCTAGAAAATGTGCTACGTAGCCTAAATGGCTTTATATTATTGAAAGAATGTGAAAATGCTTTGTGCTGGAAAAATATGTGAAAATTTAAAAACCAAAATTGTTACGTATAATTTATCCAAGGCATTTCTAACCCAGGAAAATAAACGGTAAATCAGCCACATCACCCAGATAAATTAAATTATTAATGGGAATTAAATTTAAAATCAAATAATTAATAAACGTTTCTAATATAACTTTAAATCAAATTTAAGCAAAAACAATAATACAATGCTTAAGCCAATGGGGGTCAAACTAAAACAGAAGATGCATATGAGAATGAGGATGAAAAGAGAATTTTACAGTCTTTTAAAGACAAAAAGAATAAGAGAAACAAGGATAAATTCAAAAATCCTTGGAAGAAAGGACATGGCATATATTTGGCCATAAACATGACCCTAAAGAAACCCATTGAGGGTATATGCACAGAATGACCCAAAGATGGCAGTATAAGAACTGTGTACAAAATTAAGTTGTTTTAAAAGTAAAATATTGAGAGTTGAGGGCAACTCTTCTCAAAATAGGGAGTATTGTGATGATCTTTCTAATTAAGTCAATTTGGAATTTAGTAAAATATTAAGACGCAAATACAAAAGTGTAGAAATACCACTTTTTATTAAGATAAGGAACATATCCTGGCCGGTGTATGCTTAATAGGAAATTGAGAAATTACCACTTCCTAGCTATGTGCGTCAGTGGGGCCCGATAAGGTGTGGTTGAGGAAATGTATAAAAGATACATTTTATGGGAAGGGGCAGCGAGATACTAATCTTATGCCGGACTGACCTCTGGTCCGTTGATTTAGAAATACCTTGGAATATTGTCGGATTATTGTAAGTGTCTAAGTATCCTATTGTATTATATATTATTGTAGATTTATGATACTTGAGGTCTACCTGGGACAACCAGTCCCAGCAGAATATATATCTATTATCAATCCTTGTACTAGTGTATGTTATCTGAATAAAAGTATTGTATTATAGCTAACCTCTCCACAGTCTACATTTAGTCCCTCGAATATACCCAGCTGGTACGCCTCATTAGTCAGGTCTTAGCCTAAGGCACGGTACCAAAGTTTAATTACCTTAGGGTCATAGTTTATCTCCCATATAAACGGAGAAATAAAGGTATTTACAACAACTTCGCCCAACAACCATAAAACCACTTTACCACAATCAGAACCATGGATGGCAGATAGGGTGTCAACAATTCTCTATGATTCAGTCGTTGGGTCTTTTTACAGTTATAGGTAGCAAGCCTGTCGCCCAACCTAGCGTTAGTTGTCATCAAACCCCGGGCTCCGTATGGCCAAGCAGAGATCTATCCACTACGCCAGTGATTCTCAAACTGTGGTACGCGTACCCCTTGGGGGTACGCATTAATTTTTAGGGGGTACGCGGCAGGCCAACAAAAAAATAAAACAACCCTTTAACTGTAGAACTGGTAATTTTATTTATATTTTAGCTATAGTTTGCTAAAACCGGTAACTGAGAAGGGGTACCTAAAATGTATTATGGGTAAAAAGGGGCACAGTGTCTAAATAAGTTTGAGAACCACTGCACTACGCTATCAAAGGATATAGTAATTTTGAGTCGTCTTGTTTCCAAGGAAGTCTAATAAAGCTGATTTAATTACCGTCCTAAAGAAGTAAATGAAAACCAAGAGGAGTTTCTCAAACCCTTTTTTTGAATAATTTCAGTCTTAGACGTATGATCTCTGGTAAAACACGGGTGCCGCTCAGAACAAGCATATTCAAGGAAGGGTCAAACATAAGGGCAAGGTAGTTCTTCAACTTATCTTCAGTTTTTACAAGAATTCTGAATAATTGTTATTGTAGCGCGAGTGGAGTTGTAATTTCTGAAAGCTAATATTCTTTATTCCTGTGGGAGAAAAAACAGATCTCTAAGCCAATCCCTCAAAGAGATACGTACCTTATTGTGTTGATTGCTGTGAAGTAAGAAAGTTGAAAATGCACAGAAACAAAAAGTTACTTCCATTTAATACAATTTCTGAATTTATTCTGTTTAAATTACTTAACATTATCATAAACCTTGTTTACATCTTCAGATGCTTCAATTTTCTTGACTAAATTTGACAGTGTTTCCATCTCATCTTCATTTAATTCTACTTTATCTACTGGTACATATTCTATACTCCCATAGGTAACTTCATAACCACTGGAGACCAAATGGTCTTTCACTTTTGAAAAATCGTTAGGACTTGTCAAAAACTAAAAAAAAAGAAAAGGAACTTTGGATTATTACTTGCAATATCCAGTTTAAATACTGTATATGAACGTCTATCTGTACATCTGTAGGAAGAAATACACTACACCCATGTTCTTGAAATTTGAAACGTAAGAGTAAAATATAAAGTAAGTGAAATGAGCTAGAGTTGATCTAACTATTGTTGAATAGAGCAAAGCTCACAAGAAACCTTTGCTCTATAGAGTGGAGCTCCTTTGGTAATTGTTTTCTCAGGGGACGGCATTGTAGCTTCTAGAACCAGGCACCGGACTTGGTTTCCGCTACCGTGAAGGAGAGATCATGTTGCTATCTTTGTTTTTCACTAAATTCCTTAAACTTTGTATTCTTAAACTCCATAGTTTTAAACTAAGCCAGAATCGGAAATCATCACGACTATTATTGAATAATACATTTCCAGTAACAAGATAGAAGTTCTGCCTCTGATGAGCAGTTACACATAATTTCAATTATTAATGAATAACACAACTAAAGTACATTACTGTTCGATATTCTAAACGAAGAATTATGTATAACGACAAACTTCTCTGAAATATTCAATAAAATAATCTGTCCATCTATTAGTTTAATGTTACGGGTGGACAAGAGTCTAGTTTCATCACAGACCCGATGAAAATCGCTGAAGACCAGCGTCAGATATTAGTCATGATTTTTCAAAAGAATGAAAAGTGCATATGTATACTTCAAGCTTCGGACACCTTCTATCTCTGAGATGCAAACGAGATACATTTTTTTAGATTTTGGCGCCAAACGATTCTCGTCGTCCAGAGAACGAAATTATAACGATATTATTGAAGGCTAATGAAACAAAAAGTATTGGTTATATAGCCCAATTAGGGATATAGGGAAAATGTATTGAAACACATTGATTCTGTAGAAATATATCCTAGCTTTAAAATCCGGCTCAAATTCTTCTATCTCGTGCCGATCTACATTAGTTCCAAAATACTCGTTATAAAACACATCTTAGACCATATGTTATAGTTTAATGCAAATAAGGGAGAACCGAATTGCTATTGCTTTAGGTAAACATTGTTTATTTCTAACGTAAAATTTGACTTTTTTTGCATGAGCTTAACTGTACGAGCTTTACAATAATTGATGAACACGAGAAGAAGGTATAATCTTTGTAGTGACGATTCACAGTTTTTCCCCATTCACAGTTGTTTTTTTTATGCATATCTTATGATAGAAAACACGCTAACATCTTACAATACATGACTTGCGGCTAAAAATGAATGAAAACGGAATATGTGTGTCATTATCCCCATTATTACTTTAAAAAGGCACTAGCTTCAAGTCAAACTTTGCTTTCAAGTCAAAATTTGACTTGAAAGCAATTTGCTATATTTAAGTGGTTTTTAAGTGCCAAAACGTAACATTAAAAGTAAAATATATCCTTAGCCAAAAACTATTTCTTCACATAAAAGATAATGTCATTCTTGAGGGACTCAGTTGCCTTATTCCCTGGGGCTCGTTCTTTGCTATACCCAGCTAAGGAAAAGCCAAAGGTATTTTCCTCCGTGTGATACAAGACACAAGGACGTATCTGCAATATCTTAGGAACGACTAAGGGTATTAACTAGAAACTGCTACCACTTATGACTGCTATTGTAACTACTTCTGGATACAACTAAGACTACTTGCGACTGCAACAGGAACTGCAACATTAAATAAAAAAATTAAGTGCATTCAGGTTGCCAAAAGGGTTCATCGGCAATTTCTCAGGAATGGCTAAGGTTATTAAGTTGAGAATTTTGGGAAAAGTTGAGGGGGATGTTGAACTAGATCAAAAGACACTATATGTATCCAGGTTGTCAAAAAGGGCGTATCTGAAATATCTTAGGAACTACTAAAGGTATTAGGTTTAAAATTTGAGAGGGGTGTTGTACTGCAAAAATAGCCAAGGTTATTAAGTTAAATTTTCAGAGAATATTGAGGGGGACGTTAAACTTAATCAAAAGACGCTATTTCCACCCTGGTTGTCAAAAGGGCGTATCTGCAATATCTCAGGAACGGCTAATGGTATTTAGTTGAAACTTTCAGGGAATGTCGAGGGGGTGTTAAGCTAAATCAAAAGACACCATATGCATCCAAGCTGTCAAAATGTTACCACTGAAGAGTAGGGCTTACGTCCCCTACGCCTTCTAAAGTCCAGAATATCATTTGCGCTTTACTGAAAACGTATGATATCAAGAGAGGAAAGGATATAGTAAAAGAAAATATAACATCAAATAGGTGAGAAAATGAGGATTTTGTCAGCCAGTGGTAAAATGTGAAGACGATGAACAAGCAAATATTTCGACAAGGACCTCCGCCAAGTCGTCTTCGGTGATAAAAAAAACAAAAAAAAAAACAGCAAAATCTAACCTTTCGAAGTGAACTTGACAAGAAGAGAATCTTTTTCTCTTTTCTGTTTGATCTTTCCTCTTCTTGTTAAATTCACTTCGAAAGGTTAGATTTTTTTTTTCTTTTTTGAGCACTGAAGACGACTTTACTATATCCTCTCCTCTCTGATTTATTATATCCTTTCTCTCTTGGTTTCATACGTCATGTAAAACCAGTGTGGTCTTAGAATGTATTTACGTCAAGCTTACGGGGAGCATTTGACCAATATAGTTTCAGATTTTTGAAATTGTGTTAAAAAAAACATGCAAATCTTAAAAAAAGATTTTTTCTCTTCTTGTCAAGTTCACTTCGAAAAGGTTTTTTTTTTTTTTGAGCACTGAAGACAACTGGGCAGAGGTCCTTGTCGAAATATTTGTATTTTGCCACTGGCTGACAAAATCCTCATTTTCTCACCTATTTGATCATATTTTTTTCATTTATTATATCCTTTCCTCTCTTGGTTTCATGCGTCATGTATAGCCAGTGTGGTCTTGGAATATATTTCCCGAAAACAATATTTATTTCGAGCTATGTGTTTTTATTTGTCACAAAAGGAACGAAAAAAAAAATCACCACAATAACCAAGATTACAGAAAAAAAGGAAATGGACAAAGAAACAATTAAAGGGTGAGGGGAAGGTTACCCTCTAATCACTTTTAACTCGTAAAAAAGGCACAGGAACTTTCAATTTCCAATCAAATGAGTCTCTTACAAAGTTTCTATGACAACTGCTTCCATACGAAGTAGCAAGAAACGAATATTCAAGATGTATTTTAGTTTTTTGGTAAACAATGAAACGACCTATAAATGTTTATTTTTTTCTAGTTAAGCATAAAATGTAATGAATTAACTTTCCACGTTGTCTTGATAAGGACAACATTAACAGATCTCCATCCGGGGCGTCCTGAGGGTGGGGGAGGGGGGGCACACCCACCTTCCAACTTTTTTGGTACTCGGTAAAATATACGCCGAGGCCGAAAATTTCAGCAGAAACAGGCATCGTGGCGAAACCCCGATACCCATTTCTAATATTTCTTCTCCGTCTATTTCCATATAGCATGATTTAACGTATATATTTGATTCCCATTCGCTACCCAATTTGTGCAAATTCGGTGGTTTTATCTCACTAGTTCTGCATAATTGAAAATTTGGTGACATAACATGTTTATTTGGTTCCTAATCGTTATCAAGTTCGATGAATTTGATAGTTGTATCGTAGTAGTTCCACTCATTTACAAATTTGGTAGTTTGACAAGTTCATTTGGCTTCTATACATTACCGATTTTGGTGGATTCGGCAGTTCTATCGCACTAATTCCACCTATTTGTAAATTCGGTAATTTAAGGAGTTCATTTGGTTCCGTTTCGCTATTATAGAACGAATTTGTTGAACTTATTAGTTTCTACCCAGCTAGTTCCGCTCATTTGCAAATCGGGTAATTTGACATGTTCATTACAATCCATTGGACTCATATTGCCATTCATTAAACATTCGCAAATTTTGTTCTTGTAGATAGTTTAAAAGCAACCAAATTCGGTTGTTCTACTTGTCCTGGTCTGTCACTAAATCTGTCAAAGTTTTTTCTGGGCTTCTATCTGACCTGTAGCGTAGCCAAACTTGTAGAATTCAAGCATTAGGCCCATCCCGGTACTGAATTGCATTGGTTTAGTACTTCCCCTTACAAGATTCGATAATTTCAGCTGGTTCGCATTCATTACTTAACTATGTAGTTTGGTTATTAGTCAGAAATCCAACTGAGAAGGTTAGCGGAGAATTGCAGACTAATGGATAAAATGGCAGAGAATCCAAAATGCAATATTACAAAAAAAAATTCCGCAAAAGTGAAATCTTGCATTTTGCACAAAAGCCTCAACCAATTAAGCAATGATTTTTTATGAAAGTCATTAGGCCATGGAACAAAAGACCTTTAAATGATGACCGTTTTCCTCTATATTTTTAAAGATGAAACAAATAAGTCAATCATACTGAGATTGAGACTATTTAACCAAAGTCCTCATTTCTTAAAGTCATTTAATTTTTGTAAACATGCCTGGCCAGATATTTTGAGGTTTCTGCTGGAAATTCTCTATTAACTTAGGAGGGAAGTATAAGTTTTTTCAGAAATTCTAAAGATGATTTAGTACTTGTCTGTTAAACAGAACACAATCAAGAATTACGCTATGTAATATCTGACAGAAACCGGTCTGCCTCTCTGGGATTGGTTACGATTTGCTTATTTTGAGCGAGAAAAACTATGATGTATGTGTATTTTTATTATATATTTAATATATAGAGGGTGTTAGGGGTAAGGTTAGGTATTTAAAATCATGCGTTCTGCGCCACCTACTCTCCATAATTCTCTGTCGTAGTTTCCAGAACTTTGTTTCTAAAGTATTCCATCTCCATCCATTTTTCACCATTCCTTGCTCTTTTGATCTGTTCATCACTTCTCATATTTGCTAATACCAATTTACTTCGCATTATTACATTTGTCAATATCAGGTAAAAAACATTCGTAGCTAAAATTTTAGCAATCAATTCGGAGAATACTCTTGTCCAAGTATATTACAATTTATTAGATCATCAATGCATCATAGAAATTTAAAGCTGCCGCCAATGATCTATTGGTGGCTGCCGGTTACCCCTCCCCCCCCCCCCGAAAAAATGCCCCACCGCGAAAAATATTCCCCCACGGAGAATCATTTTTAAAGTTTCTTTTGTACTCCTCACCCTAAACCCCTCCAACAAAATCCTGGTTACGGATTTTTTTTACGAGTTTTTTAGATTTTTTATTTGATTTTGATTTTTTGGACCAGTGTGACTTGTTTCAGATAGTTCAAAAGTAGAAAGGAATGAAATCTTGGCAAATTTCTATCTAATTATAATCTTATACATATTATGTGATCTCTACATGTTAAAGTATATTTAAAGATCAGTCTTCTTTTTTTTTGAATTCGGTAAAAATCAGGTAGCGGTTCGGTAAAATCTACAAAGTTCGCCCCCTTCCCCTCCCCAATGAAAAGAGGCTCGGGACGCCCCGATCCTCTATGCTTCTTTAACTTTTCTTCATTTTTAACCCGTTTTTAAATTCAATTTTTTTAATGCTCTTAAAAAAAAAGAAGTTAAAAAAAATCGAATGAAAAAGCAAAGCACACAAAAAAGCTAAGGAAAGGGAAAACAAAAGACCTTCGTTCAAGAATCAGAATAAAATTATATTCTGTGAATGAATAACTTATCATCAACATTCGCTTGTTTAGTTTCACCTGCTATGGTCGAGGGTAACACTTTACTCGCCACTCACTGCCTCAGACGGTTTGAGGGACATAAAAAATAGATTCGTAGTCCCAAGCATATGAAATAATGTCTTAAATGTAGAACCATGTTAAGGACATTGTCAATTTTTTTTAAGTTTAGGACCACTTACAGACTGCATGTTTTATTGTACATCAGATATTTGTTAACTACTGGTTTCATACGGTGCGCTTATATTCTTATAATAACACGCCCTTACATTATGCCGCTAATGAATGCAGAATATATATTTGTCAGCTGCTGGTTAAAAATGGAGCGGATGAAAATTGTTTAAATCCAAATGATTAAATAATCCTTGGTGATAGCTTTATCCAGGAGTCACTTTGTCGCAACTGAATATCTTCTAGATAACAGAGTCTAAGACAGTCAAATCAATGTATCAGCCAACATATTTGTGCGATCGCCTCACTCATCAAATGTGTCATCACGAAATATACGTTATTTGAGGACTGAGTTAATCAAACTGATATACCATAAGATACTAAAGACTATCTTACTGATGAGAAAAGGTCACAAATTTTTTTTTAAAAATTGTCTAAAAAAGAAATTAATGAATTTTATGCCAAGAGCAATAGTATCAACCCATACTTCAAACACAGATTCTTGCATTAAAGTTTATTATTTGTACATTATATACATCGAGACTGAAGACTATTCTTCGAACACCTCTTTTTTTGAGGGGATGCTTTCCATGAGCGCTGGCAGGTGGCAACCCCCCCCCCCCTCCACCTGTCAGAAAGAAGAAGAAGTTAAAATATACCAAAATTTTTGTTTAGAAGAAAAATAGATACTTAGAAAAATGAATTGACATGTTTCTATCAGTAACTAATAATAGGCAGCGTATTAGCGCCGGCTAAGTAAAGATCGAAGTGGGCTCTATGTATTATTTCCTCGTCTTTTTCATTTTTTTTCCCAGACCACTTAATATGGAAGGAGTTGTCATAGAAACTTCGGAGGGGCTCATTCAACTGAAAATTAATAGTTCTAGTACCATTTTTAAGAGTCAAAACTGATTGGAGGGCAACCAGTCCCCTTCTCACGCCTCTTTTAGCTGCTCTTGCCCCAAAGACATCTGATTAAAATTTTGAGATAGCTATTTTGTTTAAAATGGTTGAAAAGTCAAACAAACATACCACCGGGGATGACATGCCCCAAAGCCCTTGGGGCAAGGGCTCCAGGTAATAAAAGCTTGTCATTGTTTACGTTTAGTTATTACATATAGGTTTGCCATTGTTGAGGCTAGAGATTCCCTAATAGGTAATTCCTAAAATTTTGCTGGTGAAGAATGACACAATGCAAATTGTGTAATGAAGAAAAAAACAAGGACAATTTCAGCCAGTGAAAAAAACTGTGTTTTCACTGGCTGGAATTAACCTCGTTTTTTCTCCTTTACACAATTTTGCATTCTGTCATTCTTCACCAGTGTGGTCTTACGACAACTATTTACGACAAGCTAACGGGGAGCATATGACCGAGTCTATTCTTATTTTTTCGCTCGCTGGAATTATCCTCGTTTTTTCCTTCTTTTTCGCTATTTAGTAGTAAAATGTGAATTCACTGCGTTATGCAAGAGTTCCATTATGTAGCTTACTCTTTTGAATTGAAGCGGTTTTCGTTAATAATTACTTTCTATTTTCGAATTCCTCAGAGTAAACTCTATGGTCGTCTCTACTTCTTAAGGGCCAACCTTGTGTGAACCTAGAATTATTTGCATGAAATAGACGAATATATTCTGCAAGTTATGAAGAGATGTTATTCCTGAAAGATCAACGAATTATTATCAGCGTAAGAACAATCATCAGGCCTGTATGTAGGAATTTACATTAGAGAGAGGGTATTTTGAAAGAAGTATACATATGAAAAATAGGCAATTTATAATGTATTTCTACGATATCCGCCATAACAGAAGGATTTTTCAATTAGAGAAGAGTTGAAACAAATACGGAAATAGTAATTTTCCAAGAAAGTGGAATAGAAAACCACAAACAGTCATTTAAATTATCTGTTCGTACACCCAGCAATTTTTATCAGCAGAGCAAAAAATGAATAAAATCGCTGAAGGTATAATTTATCATAATGTACACTTGAAAGTCGTTGCTACTTGATAGAACACCAACAAGTTAAAATAACTAAATGTCCTCGATTTTAGTTCACAGGCTAATGAACTCAAATAATTTACTTACTTTTAACATCCTCTGAGAATCGGAAACAAGTTGCAAGATATGGTAAAGTTTTGAGAGCACATGTATACTGGAACCTATTTCCTTTCATTTAGACCCATTTCAACCTACTTTTCTTTTCTTGGGCTAAGATATAATTTTTTTAAGATATGTTTATATGGTGGTTAAGTTTCCAATTAACCTATTAACATAATCAGATTTCAATCTTACTGTCTTTGGTTCTTTAAAATATATACATAAATGCCACATTAAATAGCATCTTAATGTGGCCATACTGAAAATGCATCTAGTAGGTCTTTTATCTATAGAATATACCTTGAACTCCCTTCCATCTTCATTATTTTCTTCAATAACTTCTTCTGCTCCACCTTCAATTGCATCCTCTTCGGCCTTTTCATAGCTTTGTGACGACAGTGCTTTGGTTATTATTATCCCTCTTAAGTTGAAGTTCCGTAAGCAGAAACCAGCGTCAGCCTGCCTGGCCCTATAAATTTGAAGCAATAAATATAATTAAAAATGTACAAATTCAATATGAATTGGATAAAATTGATAAAATCCACTCAGCAAATTCATGCATAATAGCTAAAGAAGGATATTTTTTCGGTCATACTACCTTCAGCAGTTGTTCAATCTATAAAAATACATAAGATTTCTTTCTTTGGTGTTGAACAATTATTAACATTTTTTCTTTGAAATTTTGAAGAACTCTGCTCCTTAGGGTTCTTTACCTTTTTTTAATGATAAAAATGTTTCAAAAAAAATATTTGATTGGTTTTGGTTCTGCAAAGAGTACCTGAATATTTGTTGTTGTTTTTCTAATTATTTTCACTGAATCATCTGTATACTGAATTAAACAAAGGCTTTCATAAGTCAATTTTTTTTAATGAATAGATGCATCCCGTGAGGGCTCTAAGGCCGTAAATGACCCCAACTACAACTCATGAAACTAACATTTTTTACTCCATTGATAATCCTGGAATCTTAGAAGAGCAAATTCCTTTCTGAGACCGGAGTTCTGAAGATATGATGCCGACCGTAATTTTCATTCCTAAATTTTATACGTAAAACTCGACTCCTGATTTTAAATATCAGTGCTTAAATATTCAACATAAATAGTTGAGCATTTATCTAGACTACCGTTTCATAAGTCAAAGTTTTCATCAGTTGAAGGGGTCTTTCACTGGTTGGAGTCAGAGTCTCGTTGTTCCCACTGACTTAAACTTTTCTAAGCGTAACAGCTTGTGCTTCATTCTACCAGCTTGGGCCTTCATTCTCGGTATTTCAAGCCCAAAAATTCTAAAGATAGTAAATTTTTGGAACGGTCCATCTTTGAAATTCATATCCTTAACATATAATGATGTTTCTTCTTGAAATGCAGCTATAACCTACTTGTTAGCTTATTATCACCAAATAAATTTTTACCTTAAGGGGTGGTGATTTAAATTTCAAAGCTATTCGCATTCACCACCTGAAGAGGGATGTGTGGCTTGTGCAGGTCAGAGAACTAGTTCGTTACTTCGTTTTTTGCCTAGGTGGGATGGACGGAGGTCACAACCCTGGACCTTCCCCTATCCTCAAAGATGATCTTTCACTTATTAAAACTCAATTTTTCGTAAGTCATTATCACTAAGAATGTGCAAAACAAACTTTAAAAAAATCTTCTCGGTTCCTTGAGCCCACCTATCCAAATCCTCTGGGGCTATAACCATACACTTGAAAAGTGGCCAAAAAATATACAATGTCACCAAATGTAAGAGCATAAGCATACAAAGGGTTGAACAGGGAGATTCTGACATTTTGACAGGAGCAGGATATGATCCTTCTTCGTGAAACAATGCACTCTATGTTCATAATATTTACACATTTTTCACAAATAGCCCATTTCCCCACATCTAGTGTTTTTAAAAAATATTTTTAGGGCGAGATCTAGGGCATTTTGTCCAAGAATTTTTGAAAAACTTATTTTCAGACAAGCAAATTCCATTCCCTCCTCTCTTCTACATACTAATGTGGCTGCATGACCTGCATCACAATAGGCTAAATTAATAGAAAAATTTCTCGGCATCAACAATTTTTTGCTTGGGAAAGAAAAACATTAAAGCACCATGAGCGATTAAAGCACCATATGAAAATCTCAGAGTCGAAGTGAACCGTTTTCTTTGCATTATAAAGGGCTCTCTGAACCATAGGTATGCCGTATCCTCGTTTAAAAAGCTACTGTAATGCTTGAGGAATCCCTAAAACCGTAAAAATGTTATAACTGATGATAAAACACTGATCAATCGCTAATGAAATCTTGAAACCCCCTTCAAAATGTTTTTTACTTGGTTTTCTCTAAAACTGAACACTAAATTTCGTAGGCCAATCTGGAATGAAGGTCAAAAGTTTCTTACCCAAATTTCTTTATAACCGAGTTTATAAGACTTCTGGCATGAGTAAATCGACTTGTAAGAAGTTCCACCAGAATTTGTACATTTCCAGCTTTAATTTCGACTATGTGCTGTTTTAAATCATCTTTCGCACCCTAGAAATAGAAAGAGTTACTAACCACTAATGGACTATTTCTGTTTCTAATCCACTAATCTTATTAATTGGGTCAATAAAATATAAAATCTGAAAAGACTTCTTACTTACTTATACTCAACATACATACAAGCAGCTAAAGATCCTCCGTGTTCATCATTTAATTTCTTCCAGAATCTTCTGTCCACGAGTAGGCTCCATTGTTTCTAACCAGTGCTGCCCATTAGTCTAAAATCCTCATAACGGTCGAAAATATTAATTCGTCTTTTTCTCTCTTTCAAACCCATTTCATTCAGGAAGAGTGCTAACAATTAATATATCTTTGTTAACAAATTAGCTCGAAAAGGTGAATTCAAGTATGTATTATAGGCATTTATGATGAAACACGCCAAAGTCCCTGGTTTTGAAGCTTATTTCATTCAGGTTTTACATCATCAATGTGAATTAGAGATTACCTAAACTTCATTAGAGAATTAGAGATAACTTAAACTTCAGAAATATTTCATGAACAAAAATCCATTTGGAAAATGGAGAGGTGGCAACTTATAACAGTGGAATTGGAATAAAAACTACAAAAAAAACTCCTAAGATTTTGGGATGGATTTGACACCCTCCCCCTCCTGCGCCTGGCTGCAACCGTCTCTTTTAGAGAAATTTAGATATGAGAGTTAATTGCTTCTATATAGAAAAATATGTCAAAAAGGTGGGAAAACTCGAAAGCTACAAACGTGAAATACCTTCCTGTATTACAGTGTAGTAATATAGGAATGGTGGGGGCGTTAGAGTGCTCATCAACACCAATCGAAGTTCTTGACTCATGAACATGTTCTAGAAATAGAACACTGAAAGAGTGTATTTCTGAAACTGGAAGCATTACCCAAATGGTATTGGACTTAAAATTTGCAATAGCAAATAAAGAGGGAAAACAATACTTAATATTTTAAAACAAATTCTCAATATTTCAGCATTTTTTCAGTGAGTTTAAGGTATTTCTATCTGGAAGTTATTTTGCTGCCCGAAGCCAAGTAATTATTCTAGAAAATAATTCTCCATAAATCTCTTTTCCAAGTCGAATGCAACAAAATATTTTTACACATCTGCAGAAAGAAACTTTTACATAAAAAATAGGAAACGAAGTTATACAGACTTGGTATTACAATTTAACAAAGGGAATAATTCAACACTCAATGCAAGATATGGTATGCAACTAATACTTCAATCACAATTGATTTACATTACAGATTCATTGCAAAAGCATTTAACATTAATTAGGGCAAGTCTTTTTTCCAAGGGCAGTAATTTTCACAAAAGAGCCCAATAGACATAATTGTATACATTCAACTTTTCTTTAACTAGGTAAGTTCTTCATACTAACCTGACCCTAAATGTTTACATTTAATGATAAGTAGTTAAAAAAATAAGATTGGGGATACTTTGAGATATTCAGGTAAGATTCAAATAAACTTTGAACATTAGTTGAAATCATTGCATTAATACACTAATACTTTTTGAAAGAATTTTGAATTCCTCTTAAATTGTGTCAGAGTGCCAACATATTCTCTCATCAATATCCTATGTTTTTGGCTGAACCTCCAAATGCTTGTTTTATGTCATTTTTTTTTGGGGGGGGGGGGGGGGGGGGTAATTTTATCTGATGATAAACACTTTTAGGGCACAAATAAGATTCAAAGATATAATTAAATAATAATTTTACTTCAAATGCACTTACATACCAGAGATTTTTTCAAAACATCATTGATTTTGTCAACAGGCATATTTGAACTTCTTGCAATGTCTATCACTTGAGCTAACTTTGAATTGAACTTTGGATCAGCACTTCCATTCTCTGAAAATAATATGCCATTCACTGACTATGGTTGGTTTGACACCCCCTCCCCCCCAGCCTCCTTCCTAGACGTTAGTGACGCATACGGGTAAAAATGTCGTTTTATATCTTAGTCAAATATTGGAAAAGAAAGATATATCTCGAAATTCAAAGCAAAAAATTAATAGTAGTAATGTTATATATAATAAAACAAAATAATAATAATGAATCATGCAAAGCAGAATAACTTGTTTCATATTTCTCGGTAGGGTTTCGAAAAGAAAGACTTGATGAGTTAGCTATGCAGAACCTTTTGTTGACTTTATGTAGTAAATTAATTTGACTGTATTGATTGGTATTCGTGTAACGAAGTCCTGTTTAACTGAAGCCGTGCAACTGAACCCCATTTAACTCAACTCCCATTGAACTCAATCCCTCTTTGACTCAATCCATGTAACTCAATCCCTTTTTCAATCAAGCTCTGTTTGACTCAACTCAACCCAAAGCCTAAAAACAACTTTGAATTAACAGCGATTGGCCCATTCCCCAGAAAATTCTCCCACGGAAAATACCCCCCCCCCCGTATCCAAAATTGAGCATCCAAAAAGAAGCTATGACGAATAAAATGATAAAGAAACAAAGAAATCCTGGAATGACCTACTTATATCCCAAAATACAGGCAGAATATATTGTGTAGAATATCCTATAGTATTTATTTTACATTTTTATTTAAACTAATTCGTTTTTCATATTTTTGGGGGTTCAGCTATCATAGCAGTATAAGATAAAGGTCGAAGAAAATAATTTGAAAAGAGTTACGCTATGCACAGAGATAACAGGCAAGATAACATAACATACTAAGAGGTACAAGTTATTATTTCCCATGGATTTGGTCTGATACCAACCAGAGACTTCCTTAGCCAAAATATTCGGGGAGAGAGGCAATAGACTAGCTGATCCATTATGAAATGACATCATTTTTATACAATTCTGAAAAGGCTTATGTCAGCTTTGCCTCTCACTCAGAGTATCTGTCTTGCCTTTTTCTCTAATTAGCCATGGCTCTTACCTTTTTTTTATCACAGTCCAACAACTTGATTTTAATTCAAAAATCAACGGACTGGTTTTGGCGATGTTTGCTATTAAGATTACTTGAAGAACCAAAGACACTAAAAATGAAATATGACTCTTTAAATTGGTTAAGTGGTATCTTACACAACCATATACGTCTGAGAAAAATGGAAAAAACCCAGAGTCCAATTTTTAATGCAAAAGATATTTTATACTGGTATGCAGTTTTTTTTTATTATTGACAACCCCCATGCCTTCTCCAGACCAGAGCATAATTCCCACTTTACTGAAAACATGAGACATAAAAAGTATTTTCACTTTTTTGAATTTAATAAATCAAAAATTATTTAAACTTTCAATAGTAAATATCAGTATATGTACATTAAACTGACATTCCACAGTCATTCCTTTTTTTTAGTAAAGTGTAAATTATGTTCTGGCTTTGAGAAGGCATGGGGTCATCACCCCTCTTCATGATAATTTTTGCTCTTTTTGAGTTTGACTGGGTTATTTTTTGTAATTTCTGTTCGTTTTGGGTTCCATTTATCTATTGATGGTGATTTATGGTAGTTTACGCTTAGAAGATTATTTGACTTTATTTCTGCTCATTTTTTGGTTTAATGGAGTTCTTTACTTTTCTTTGAAGAACCTGTGTGTGGAAAATTTTTTAATTAATTTCTGTTCGTTTTTTATGAACCCTATCGTCATGCCCTAGAAGTTTCAATTTAATACAATGACAATGCTAATATATCCTTTTGATAGCCTGTATGTTCATATAATTCTTTAAATTTTCATCTTAATGCTCTTAGCCTTACCAGTAATTGTCATAGAAGCAGTAGTAGTAGTAAATGTAGAAGTAGTAGTGGTATTTTATATTAGTAGTAGCGTGCACATATTACCTTTTTGTCAATTGACCTTCCTTTTTAAGCATTCTCTGAAAGTTCCAACTTAATACCCAAATCTATTCTTAAGCTATGCTCTTTTGACAATGTGCATGCGCATAGTGTCTTTTGATTAAGTTCAAATTTCCCCTTGATATTTTAAATGTAGCAGTGTAGTAGCAGTAATAGTTGTAGTGGTAGCAGTAGCAGTGGTCATAGTTGTAATAGTAGTATGCAAATATTACCTTTTTGGTCAATTGGTGATCTCTCTTATCATTTCCTGAAAGTTCAAAATGGATATACTTCTCCCTGGATTAAGCCCTTTTGACAACCTGTATGTATACACATAATATGTTTTTATTTATTTCAACACTTCACTCAATATTCTCTGAAACGCTCACCTGAATATCCTTTGTATTTTTGGAAAGTACAGTAATAATAATCTTTATGGAAAATCGTTAATATATGCTAGTATGCAAACAATGAACGAATTTTCTAACTTACTGCCCTTTCCCTGAGGGCTGTTAGGGGTTATCATCCCCAAAGGCATACTTTCTGGACCTTTCAACAAAGTTGAAGAAATTAGATGTCTCAAAATTTTAATTGGATGTTTGTTTTGGGAAATGATGGGCGCGCGGGGGACTTGTTGCCCTCAAATCCCTTTTGACTCTTAAAAAGGGCACTTAACTTTCAACTTCCAATCAAATGCCCCATCCAAATTTTATACGACCATATGTTCCATAAAAGCCATATTTGCCCCCAGGCCATAACTTACAACCTTTGCTCCAGAGACATGGTGGGTTGCATCAACCCTGTAGGCATTGTTACATGTCCTTTGGACTATTTTGAATAAGACGGCAATGTCACGATTTTTGTAAGATGCGTTTGGAGAAAAGAGGGTATCTGGGGAGGGGGCTAATCACCTTCGATCACCTTTGACTCTTAAAAGGTAACTAGGAATTTCAATTTCCAATTAAAATAGCTTCCTCTGAAGATTATACAACCACCCTTCCAAAAAAAAACTTATATGCCCCTGATGCATAACTTACAACTCTTGCCCCCAGATTCTGGGGGTTGTTTCAACCCCTAGAGCCTTGTTATATGATCTTGAAATTATTTTAGGGGCAGGGAAAGTTTAAACTTACCTCTCATTTACATTAGAAATGAAATTTACCCCCACTCCCCTAATGTGCAAATATAGGGGTGGGGGTAAAATTCATTTCTGACAAAAATGATTATTATATTTAGAAAGAGCATAAAAAAGGCATCAAGTGGTATGTTTACTTTAGTCATAAGTCAATAATATGAATAACAAAAAATTTACCCATATTTTAGCCTGTTGACCCATCCCTGAAAGTTTTATTTTCCTAACCTAACCCCTTTCCAAGATAGCCAAAAGTAGCTAAAGTAGAATTTTACCAATAGATCTTGTCCTTAAATGAAGCACAAGCAAACTGTTTTCAATTTCACAACTTTGCTCAATCCCAATTTGTGAGGTTTCAAAGATCTGCAAAGACATCACCTGAATTTAGGAAAAAATTGTTATGGCTGAAAATGCCACTTAAATAACAGGGATTGCATTTTCAAGACTAAAACCAGAGAAAAAGAAACAAAAATTGGAAATTAAGGTGAAGTATTGTTTTTTCAAAATTTCAATAGGTATAGACCTGTCAAGTAGGCAAATTTTTAAGACTTAGGAATCAGAAGAGGGTTAACATTGAAGGTAGGAAATACATTCCCTGAATATGCTTTTGTCCTGGATTCATTACTGAAAGTTTCATTTTCTTAACCTAACCCTTTTCCAAGATAGGAAAAAGTAGCTAAACTTGAATTTTACCAAATGTGAATTTTGAAAACAAATTTACATAAAATTTTGGTGAAATTCTAGACAACCTACTTTTGCTATCTTGGAAAGGGATTAGGTTAGGAGAATGGTCAGTATCTAGAGTGTTCAGATAGCTAAGTTCAGATTAATAGATTGTTCAGATAGCTAAGAAACAAACTTACTTCTAGAATCAGAATTTCATCCTGAATCCAAATATGAAATTTGTTTCTATTGCAAATTCAATTTTAATCTAACTTAACCTAATTTAACCTATTGTTTCTGACCTGACCTATATATATAACCCATATTATGTATTTCCCATGCATTTATCATGATTATTAACAAATCTTGATGGATCTTAATTTGCTCCAAAGTGCAAATTAAGGTAATTAAGGTAATTTATTGATTCTTGATTTTGTCACTGTCAATTCAATTTATTTGTAAACTGGTTTTAACTAAATTAACACTAACACTGGTATAAAAGCTGTATCTAAAATAAGATAAAAATGTATCATCTTTCAGTGTCTGTAAAGGGCTTAAAATTGAATTTGTGACAAAAACAAATGTCATATTGGATTCAGGATGAAATTTTGATTCTTAAAAATCAGAAGAGGGTTAATATAATAGCTTGGTAATACCTTTCCAGAGTATGTTTTGGCCCTGAATTTATTACTAAAAGATTGGCTTACATAAACAAAACCTTGTCCAAGATAGCAAAAAGTAGCTTGTCTAGAGTTTTACCCTTTTTAAAAAAATTGACTTCCAAAATAACATCCAATTATTGAATATAGGATCAAAAATATATCCAAAACAATATTGCTATTGTACTATCTGTATCATTTTTCTGATTTCTAAGGCTTAGAAGATTGCATAGCCTATGTGACAGGTTTAAGGTATACCTATCAAATTCTGACAAAACCAGCAGAGCTTAATTTTCAGTTTTGAATCTCTTTCTCATTGGCTTTAGTTTTTGAAAATTCAATAGGCTACCTACTATTTCAGTAGAATTATAATATATAGATCTACAGATTTATAAAACCTTAGAAATTGAGCTTAAGCAAAGGTATGAGGCTCAAACTACTTTTCTGGGACCTAAATTGAGTGGGGAATCATTTTTTCAAGCTTCCACTTTTATAGTAAAAAAGATTACTTAAGGTCATTAAATGTCAATGCTCTCTGGTAGTAAAAGGAGTAGAGAAAGATGTTCAAGATATCTCTCCAGTAGGTCCTTTAGGCTCTGAATATATCTCAGCAAGTTTTATACACCTAACTCAACTACTTGCTAAGAAGGCAAAAAGACCATAAACTAGAATTTTACCATCATTTAAAATATAATTATTTATCAAACATTTAGTGCAATCATTCAGGCTAAACTTGGTATCTAGTCTACACAATATAACCAGTTTAATGTCAGATCAAACAGCAGAAAGAATAACCAAGTAGACCTACAAGTAGATTCCAAGTAGACCTACAAGGCCTTTGTCTCAGCCTAACTCCCTGGATGATATTGGAGTGCCCCAGGGGTCTATACTTAGACTGTTACTATTTTTGATATATATAAATGATCTCCCTAATTGTGTATCCTATAAGGATAGCCTAGCACTTATGTTTGCAGATGATACAGTGGTATGAATAGGTTGAAGTAATGGAGAAAAACATTATCAGGGCTATATATGGGACCATTAGGCAGGATGCATTTGTGAGAGAATTGATTAGGGCATTTAGCAAAAGCATAAAAAAAAGAATGGAGGTGTTTGCCTTGTCCCTATGACAGTTATGGAATCTAGTATATATTTACCAAGGACTGTAGTTTTTCATCATAATGTCCCTCTAAAACAGAAAAAACAATTTAATTCAGATTGCCTGGATGTCTCTACTTGGATAGGAAAATAATGTAACCATTAAATTTATACTTTTTTATGGTATGTTATTGGAGTTGGAGGTTAACAAAGATAGAGTTGTTAAGAATAAAACAGGGCAAAACACAATAGGAAAAAGTCATGAATAAAACATGATCTTATTCAAAAAACAAATTTAACATAATAAATTAAAATATATATATATTGTTCAAACTAATAAAGAACATTACTATGTGTTTTGGAATGGTTTGAATAATCTTCTCTCTGAGGCAAAAAAAAGTATTTTAGTAAGGAGTTCACAGAAGTTGAAAGTAGCTTTTTGATGACTTGGCAAATAAATTGCAGTGCTACATGCTAGAGTCTGGTAAATTTACAGAATAGCAGCTTGCCGGAAGGAGACATTTTAGATCAAAAAGAGAGGCGTTTTTAGGTTGATAATTTTTCACTGTTAAAGCCACAAGTGTGACAAATCATCATCACCAGCCCCCTTTCCTATAAAACCCTAGGCTAGATACAAAACTAACATTAGTACCAATAAAATGGTACTATTAGATTCCTTTTTGTCCTTGTTTTCAACATAAAAATCATTACCCTGACAAACACCCTTGATGGACACATATATAACACCAGTAATATATTCCTCTGTTTGATCTGACATTAAACTGGTTATATTGTGTAGAATCTAGATACCCAGTTTAGCCTGAATGATTGCACTAAATATTTGATAAATAATTATATTTTAAATGATAGTAAACTTCTAGTTTATGTGCTTTTTGCCATCTTTGCAAGTAGTTGAGTTAGGTGAATAAAACTTGCTCAGATATATTCAGAGCCTAAAGGACCTACTGGAGAGATATCTTGAACATCTATCTCTACTCCTTTTACTTCCAGAGAGCATTGATATTTAATGACCTTAAGTAATCTTTTTTACTGTAAAAGTGGAACCTTGAAAAAATGATTTCCCACTGAATTTAGGTCCCAGAAAAGTAGTTTGAGCCTCATACCTTTGCTTAATCTCAATTTTTAAGGCTTTATAAATCTGTAGATCTATATATTATAATTCTACTGAAATAGTAGGTAGCCTATTGCATTTTCAAAAACTAAAGCCAATGAGAAAGAGATTCAAAACTGAAAATTAAGCTCTGCTGGTTTTGTCAGAATTTGATAGGTATACCTTAAACCTGTCACATAGGCTATGTAATCTTCTAAGCCTTAGAAATCAGAAAAATGATACAGATAGTACAATAGCAATATTGTTTTGGATATATTTTTGATCCTAGATTCAATAATTGGATGTTATTTTAGAAGTCAATTTTTTAAAAAACAGTAAAATTCTAGACAAGCTACTTTTTTCTATCTTGTTAAAGGTTTTGTTTATGTAAACCAAACTTTTAGTAATAAATCCAGGGCCAAAACATACTCTGGAAAGGTATTATCAAGCTACTATTTTAACCCTCTTCTGATTTTTAAGAACCAAATTTCATCCTGAATCCAATATGACATTTGTTTTTGTCACAAATTTAATTTTAAGCCCTTTACAGACACTGAAAAGGTGATACATTTTTATCATATTTTAGATACAGCTTTTATACCAGTGTTAGTGTTAATTTAGTTAAAACCAGTTTACAAATAGATTGAATTGACAGTGACAAAATCAAGAATCAATAAATTACCTTAATTTGCATTTTGGAGCAAATTAAGATCCATCATGATCTGTTAATAATCATGATAAATGCAGGGAAATACATAATATGGGTTATATATTTAGGTCAGGTCAGAAACAATAGGTTAAATTAGGTTAAGCTAGATTAAAATTGAATTTGTAATAGAAACAAATTTCATACTTGGATTCAGGATGAAATTCTAATTCTAGAAGTAAGTATGTTTCTTAGCTATCTGAACAATCTGTTAATCTGAACTTAGCTATCTGAACACTCTAGATACTGACCATTCTCCTAACCTAATCCATTTCCAAGATAGCCAAAGTAGGTTGTCTAGAATTTCACCAAAATTTTATGTAAATTTGTTTTCAAAATTCACATTTGGTAAAATTCAAGTTTAGCTACTTTTTCCTATCTTGGAAAGGGGTTAGGTTAAGAAAATGAAACTTTCAGTAATAAATCCAGGACAACAGCATATTCAGGGAATGTATTTCTAACCTTCAATGTTAACCCTCTTCTGATTTCTAAGTCTTAAAAATTTGCCTACTTGACAGGTCTATGCCTATTGAAATTTTGAAAAAACAATATTTCACCTTAATTTCCAATTTTTGTTTCTTTTGCTCTGGTTTTAGTCTTGAAAATGCAATTCCTGTTATTTAAGTGGAATTTTCAGCCATAACAATTTTTTCCTAAATTCAGGTGATGTGATCTTCAAAACATCATAAATTGGGATTGAGCAAAGTTGTGAAATTGAAAACAGTTTGCTTATGCTTCATTTAAGGACAAGATCTATTGGTAAAATTCTACTTTAGCTACTTTTGGCTATCTTGGAAAGGGGTTAGGTTAGGAAAATAAAACTTTCAGGGATGGGTCTACAGGCTAAAATATGGGTAAATTTTTTGTTATTCATATTATTGACTTATGACTAAAGTAAACATACCACTTGACGCCTTTTTTATGCTCTTTCTAAATATAATAATCATTTTTGTCAGAAATGAAATTTAGCCCCACCCCCATATTTGCACATTAGGGGAGTGGGGGTAAATTTCATTTCTGATGTAAATGAGAGGTAAGTTTAAACTTACCCCCTCACCCCTCTAATATGCAAATATATACCCTGAATTGGTATATATAGGCATGGGGGTAAAATTCATTTCTGACAAAAATGATTATTATATTTGGAAAGAGCATAAAAAGGGCATCAAGTGGTATGTTTACTTTATTTATAAGTCAATAATATGAATAATGAAAAATTTACCAAAATGTGCCCAGGAAGGTATTTTGAAATACCTACCTCCACTCCTTCTCCCTCTAGTGGGTCCTGAAATTTGCCTACATGATGGTTCTATACCTATTGAAATTTTGACAAAACAACATTTTACCTTAATTTTCAGTTATCAGTTTCTTCTTCTCTGACTTTAGTTCTGAAAATGCAATTCCTGTTATTTGGATAGAATTTTAAGCCATATCAATGTTTTTTTTCAAAATTTAGGAAATGTATATGCATATCTTTAAAACCTTATAAATTAGAATTGAGCAAAGTTGTGGAGCTGAAAACAATTTCATTGTACTTCATTTAAGCAAAAGATCTACTTTGCAAGGTTTCACTTTCATAACACACAGCTTTTTAAAGGTCATGACCCAAGAAGGAATGGAGGTAGGTACTTCAAAATACCTTCCCAGGACATACTTTAGCCTGTAGACCTTTCCCTGAAAGTTTCCTTTTTCTAAGCTATCCCCTTTCCAAGATAGCCAAAAGTGGCTAAAGTAGAATTTTACAAATCTATTTAGCAAGGTTTCTAACACAAAGATTTTTTGGTAAATTTCTACCAAATCATATTATTGACTTATGCATAAAGTGAATATACCACTTGAAACCTTTTTTATGCTGATTACAAATATATTAATCATTTCTATTGGAAATGAATTTCAGCCCCTTCCCCTATATATGCCAATTCAGGGTATATATTTTGGTAAATTTCTACCAAATCATATTATTGAGTTGGGAATAAAGTGAATACACCATTTGATGCCTTTTTTTACGCTGATTAGGAATATAATAATCATTTCTAGCAGAAATGAATTTCAGCCCTATCTCCCCTATATATGCCAATTCAGGGTATATATTTCTACATTAGGGGGGATGGGGGTAAAGTTTAAACTTACCTCCCATTTACATCAGAAACAAAATTTTCCCCCATCCCCCCTAATGTAAAAATATATACCCTGAATTGGCATATATAGAGGGGGGGGGCTGAAATTCATTTCCAATAGAAATGATCATTATATTTGTAATCAGCATAAAAAAAAGCATCGAGTGATATATTCACTTTATGCATAAGTCAATAATATGATTTGGTAGAAATTTACCAATTTTTTAAGGTCATCATAGGTCAGTGCCCTCTAGAGGGAGAAAGATTGGAGGTAGGTACTTTGAAATACCTTCCCAGGACATACTTAGGTCTGTTTACCTGCCTTAATTCATAATTTTTTTCAAAAGTTTGTTTCATCTATCCTGTTAGGATTTACTCTACCTTTAATGGCAGTCCTCATCTGAAAAGCAAGTCTTTGGAATGTGGCAGCTCTCTGTCCATCTTTAGCTGCCTTAACATGGCGAATATTATCCCATTTACTATGACCAGCGTTTCTTTTTGCTATATATAGAACATAATTAAATGAAAGGTCTTGCTGTATGAAGGTGCATCCTTGGCCTCTCAAAACCTGTACAAATTTTTGGCCAAGCATGATCTAATTTTTCAAAAAAATGACGACCGACTGACAGCGTTTTCCATTTATGAGTGAAAAAACTCTTACTAAAGTCGAAAACCAAGAGGAAAACAAGATCCTCGAAAAGTCAAAAACATGATATTTTTTTGAGAACTTTCTCAGAAAATAAGTAGTGAAATAAATTTTCTTGCGATGAATTAAAAGTACAAATATACTTGAAATATTAGCCTTGTTTTTGCTTCATCAAAATTCTCTGATCCTACTACTCAAAGATCTTAGCAAAAAACCAAATATTTCTGCCAAATAGAATATTGAAGAGAGAACTTCGATGACAATCTGATCAACACCCTTATAACACTGATTGAAGTAAAATGAAGAAACATACTTACAAAAAATGTTGCGGCAGAAATCTTACATTAATTGAAACTTGCCAGGGAAGCCCAATGGAAGGGAAATATTGGCACCTTGAGTTTAAAAATTACTTCCTCCTTTGTATTTTTGTTTTTAAAAAAAAAATCTAGAAAAAATAAAAATAAAATGAGAGTCCTAAGATTTTTGTCAAAAATATTCTCTCTTGAAAGTTGAAAGATCTTAGAAAAATGAATTACTAAAAAACAAAACTAGTGAATCTCCAAAAAGTGAAACCTATCTCACAATTTTTTCCCTAAAAATTCATTTTTAGGGATATGGGCACCCCTCCTTCTAATTAAAACTGAACAAACTTTCACGCTCACCAAATAATAGTTCTGGAGTAAAAATGGTAGAAATTAGTACTTTACCGTGACAAGTCCTGGTACTTGCCTAACGGAACTGTAACCCTGACGAAGATAGGCTGGATATAAAAGGCTGGAGCTATTCCATTACTGTGTGAGGGTTTGGGGTCTCAACTCCATCATAAGTTCTTTTACCTTCCCTATCCCCGACAGGGAAATTCTGCTTGCGTAGCCTCATAGTTGCATCAAGGTGGACTTTCACGAGTTTTCCCAAACAAAACTATGACTGCTAATAGCGCTGCAGGATGACCTTGAGCATTAGCACCCCTAGACAAAACTATAGCCTAGTAAATGACACAGAATTTGCACGGGTTTTTATTAATTATAATTCTACTGAGTTTGCTCTGTTTTGATGCTTTTTTTGCTGAAAAACGTCTTTTTAGCTAAATTATCTATTATGAGTTGCCTCCCCGTAGTCACATAATATTTGTAGCCATGAATATATGATAAGTTTAAGGTAATAGGCTTTAGTTTATCTTTGCAGTCTTTCGAGTCATGTTCATAGAAGAACAATTCCAAGGTTGGAAAATCAAGTTGCGAAAAAGAAGGGCCCAGGAACGCACAAAGTCTCTTTTCGACTGATGGTCCCAAGGACTTCTTGCTGTCTGGTTCTAAGCCGGTTTAGGTGATTTGTGTAGCAATAAGAAAAGGTGTTGGTCCTCATTCTACACCGGTTCTGTGACCATTGCCTTTCTTGAAGCCATAATAATTTCAATGATATAAAGAATATGAAAATCGCAACTTGGGCTGTTACAACATTAAAAAAGAGTTATCGTACCAAAATCTTGACTGAAGAATTCCCACACTTCGAACCAGACTTATTAGGAGTTCCAGAAACTCATATCCCAGGAATATGAAACATGTAATCAGGTCATGTAGAATTGATTTACTCAAGCAGGAAGGATGGGGTACATATACAAAAAGTAGGGCTTATGATGAATAAGGAAGCTGCTAAGTCTTGTATAGGTTGGGAAGGTATTAACAAAAGGATGGTAGTCGCTCATTTTTTTTACTAAAAGGTGCAGAGTATCGTTCATAACAGTATATACCCCGGTAGAACCGACTAATGGACATAGTAGTGACTCAGATGCCAGAATCAATACAAGGTACTGGGGTAAATAGAAGTGTTATTACAGAAATGGTCCAGAACGTCCTGGAGCCATATTGGCGTAATTTAATTTCTGTTAGACAGCTTTCTGTTTAATAATTAACATCATACCAGATCATTTTTTCCATATTCTTAACTTTCTCAGGACCCATGAGGAATCGTTGTTTATCCACTACCTTGCACATTTGATATGTGTAGTTTCATGTAGTTTTTATTTGCATTAGTGTCTTAGCTGCCTGTTCAATTCAAAATATCTCAGCTGTAAGACCGTATTGGGTTCCCCTTACTGATAAACGGATATCTCCTCATTGAAATTAGGGACTTTCTAGCGTAGCATTACCCCGGTCACTGATTTTCTCTTAGGTCCCACACGATTTGTATAACGGAAAGTTTCATTATTTTAGTAAAGCAGTGCCATTTCGTGCTCTATTTCATTTATATCTTTGTATGTAAATATGAAATTGCCTTACAGGTTTTACCAATGGAATAATATTATGCTTGAATATCTATAGCTCCCCACACCTAAGCGGTAGAGAGTTGCAGGCGTTCATATGAATGTTATTTTTTCCATTCTGTTATCCGCTGTCTACAAATTCATTGATAAGCAGTCTATTGACCAGCAGTACTTTTACTGGTTTTCATTGAGAAAACACTATAGTTTGAATTTTCACACATAGCTTCATGGATGCAGTTGTAGTTCCTTGGTACCCTGAAATAATCACTAGGTAGGCTAGCCTTTTACCCGTAATTAATTAAAAAAAACTTTTTCCACAAAATAAGTTTTTCAAAGAAAAGTAAAGAACTCCATTAAACAAAAAAAAAAAGCAAAAATAAAATCAAATAATCTACCAAGCGTGAAACTACCACAAATCAGCATCGATAAATCAATGAAACCCAAAACGAGCAGAAATTACAATAAATAACCGAGTCAAACTCAGAACGAGCAGAAATTAACATAAGTTGGGCTCAAAACCTGTATGCCTTCCCAAGGCCAGAACATAACTTGCACTTTACTGAAAAAATATTAATTTTTTTACTTTTGTAACTTTAATAAATCAAATAATATTAACATTTTGATTACTAAATATCAGTATATGTATATTAAACTGACAATGCACATTCATTTGTATTTTTTTCAGTAAAGTTTTTTAATTAATTTCTGTTCGTTTTATATTGACATAGTCATTTCAGAGAAAAAGAAAATAATACTTTAAATCTTTTCGTTTTTTAAAGAATTTATAGTTTGGCCTGCTATTTGTATGCTGGAGAAAAATTTTCAGCAATTTTTAACAACATACACCCTCTTAAAAATCTGGACACAAAAAGTAGTGTTTAATTTAGTTTCATACCTCCTCTAGTTGACCTGAAATGGAAAACTTGATACCATTCGCGAAAAAATCTGTTTACTTTCTTTGATAGCTTGGATACACTTACACTATTTTGATTTGGTTTAATTTTAAGAGCAGAAGCAGCCCCAAAAGTTTGAACATAATACCCTCAGTCGCTCCTTGGGATACTGCTGAGATGCCTTATTGGGAATTAACATTAACACAGTACATTTTGATTTAATCTTATGGCAACATTTATTTTTTAAACATAAAGTCAAATGGGAGGGTGGGCATGGGAGGGGGATTAGTTTCCCTCCAATCACTTTTGACTATTAAAAAGGGCATCATCCCTTTCTATTTTCAATCGAATGAGGCCTTTTCGAAGTTCCTACGACAACTCCTTTGATACAAAGTGCCCTGGTCTAAACAACAACAACAACAACAAAAATAATACATTATATCCACATCGATCTTTACTATAAAAATGCCAAGCCTTCCAATTACTTTCGACTATTAAAAAGGGCACTAGGCCTTTCGAATTCCAATCGAATGAGCCTTTTTCGAGTTTCTACGACAACACTTCCTATAAACACCTCATATGGCCCCAGGGCATAAATTACAACTCTTACCCTCAGGGCTGTGAGGGTGGTTGTCATCCTCTAAGGCCTAATTTCCAGAACTTTCAACTACGTTACACAAAATGGCTATCTCAAAATTTTGATTGGATGTGTCTGGGAAAATGGTGGGCGTGAGAGGGGCGTTCGTCTTTCTCCAATCACTTTCAACTATTAAAAAAGGCCAGAACTTTCTACTACGTTGAACAAAATGGCTATCTGAAAATTTTAATTGGATGTGTTTGGGGGAATGGTGGGCGTGAGAGAGGGGTTAGTTACCGTCCAATCACTTTCAACTATTAAAAAGGGCACTATCCCTCTCAATTTCCAATTGAATGAGCCCCTTTTGAAGTTTTTACAAGTCTATCATTAAAAACCTTATATGCCCCTGGGCACAACTTACAACCTTTGCCCTGGGGACTCTCGGGGGTTTGTCATCCTTAAATACATAATTTCCAGAACTTTCAACTACGTTGTACAAAATGGCTATCTCTAAGCTTTGATTGAATGTTTTTGGGGAAATGGAGGGCGTGAGAGGGGGGTTAATTACTCTCTACTCACTTCCGACTATTAAAAAGGGCAATTTCAATTTCCAATTAAATGAGCCCCTTTTGAAATTTCTACAACAACTTTCTATATAAACCTTATATGCCCCTAAGGCACAAATTACAACCATTGCACCGAAAGCTCTGGTGGGGTTTTTATCCTAAAAGACCCAATTTCCAGAACTTTCGACTACGTTGAACAAAACTCAGAATTTTGATTGGATGTGTTTGGGGAAATGGTGGGCGTGAGAGGGGGGTTAGTTGCCTTCCAATCACTTTCGACTACTAAAAAGGGCACTAGCCATTTCATTTCAATAAAAATCTTATATGCCCCCAGGGCATAACTTATAATCCTTGCCCTGAAGACTATGGGGAAAGTGTCCTGCTCAAAGGTGTAATTTCCCGAACTTTAAACTTCGTGGAACAAAATGGCTATCAAGAAATTTTGATCGGATATGTTTGGGGAAATGGTGGGCGTAGAAGGGGTTATTGTTGCCTTCCAATCACTTTCGACTATTAAAAAGGGCACTAACCATTTCAATTTCCAATCGAATGAGTCATTTTTGAAGTTTCTATGACGACGCGTTCAGTAAAAGCCTTATATACCCCAAGGGCATAACTTGCAACCCTTGCCCTGAGGGCTGTGGGGGAGTGTCCTCCTCAAAAACATAATTTCTATCTGGAAATCCAAAACACTGAATAAAATGGCTATTTATAAATTTTGATTGGATGTGTTTGGGGAAAAGGTGGGCGAGAGAGGGGGGCTAGTTGCCCTCAAATCACTTTCGACTATTAAAAAGGGCACTAAACCTTTGAATTTCCAGTCGAATGAGCCCTTTTTCAAGTTTCTACGACAAAGATGTCAATAAAAACTTATATACCCCCAGGGCATAACTTATAACCCTTGCTCTGAAGACTGGGGAGGGGGCTAGTTGCCCTTCAATCACTTTTGACTATTAAAAAGGGCACTAGTCCTTTGAATTTCCAATCGAATTAGCCTGCTTTGAAGTTTCTACGACAACGCCTTCTATAAAAACCTTATATGCCCCCAGGGCATAACTTAAAACCCTTGCCCTGAGGGTTGTGGGGGAGTGTCCTCCTCAAAAACATATTTTCTATTTGGAAATCAACTACGCTGAACAAAATGGCTATCTCATAATTTTGATTGGATGTGTTTGGGGGAATGATGGTCGTGGGGGGGGGCTAGTTGCCCTCCAATCACTTTCGACTATTAAATAGGGTACTATCCCTTTGAATTTCCAATCGAATGAGCCTGTTTTGAAGTTTCTACGACAACGCCTTCTATAAAAACCTTATTTGCCCCCAGGGCATAACTTAAAACCCTTGCCCTGAGGGTTGTGGGGGAGTATCCTCCTCAAAAAACATGTTTCCTATCTGGAAATCAACTAAGCTGAATAAAATGGCTATCTCAAAATTTTGACTGGGTGTGTTTGGGGTAATGATGGGCATGGGGGGGGGCTAGTTGCCCTCCAATCACTTTCGACCATTAAAAAGGGCACTAGCCACTCCCATTTCCAATCGAATGAGCCCTTTTCGAAGTTTCTACGACAACTCCTTCGATACGAAGTGCCCGAGTGGAGAAAAAAAACCAAAAACACATTGTGCCCACATCGTTCTTTACTTAGGCAGCGCTAGCGCGCTGCCTATGATAAAGAGATATGGGATTCGCAAAATTGAGTCAGATCGATCCAGACTACTGTATTGTAGGAAGAAACTCATTAATTTAATTTTTTTTTTGTATAAATGCGTAGTCTTATTTAATGGTTAAACTCAGTTTTTCCCAAAATTCGTTGGCACTCGATTAGGGAAAATTCAACTTCCTGCAGCTGTCTCAATACTTTTTTTTCAACTGTAGATTTTTAGTTCAACTGTAGACCATATGTGATCCTTAGTTGATGTTCCATCTTTTTTTGTGATACTGGGTGACAGTACATTTCTAAAATTAAAGGAAGTTCCCATTCCCTCTTGTTTTGCACCTTGCTCTTTTCAGGAGTACAGGGATTTTAAATATTTGTGGCTTAGCAGAGACACTAGATCATCAGTACATCGTAAACTGTGCTTGGATGCCGCTCTGGCAGACTGAACAGAATATTCATTGCAAGAATCTACAGAAACGAAAAATATACATTTCCTTGAAAGAAAAGAAAACACTTTTTGGCGAATTCTTTGATTTATCTACACTCTTTTAACTATATGACTGCTTGTGGATTTTTGGGCCTCTGGGAAGCTATTTCAGCATAGGTTTATTGATATTCCCTTCTTCCATAAATATTTCTATGGATTCAAAAGGAGTGGGGCAGGTGCCCCTTATTAGTCTATATACCTTAATCAGCGCAAAGTGAAGCTTCTGGAAGTTTTATTGAACTTCGCCCGACAAAACTTCCTACTTCATGTTCGCGAAGTCAGAAACCTATTGGCCCCTAAGAAACGAGTAGTCGAGCGGAGCCCTGCAAAACTTGGTATTCTGTCGGTCAATGTAATGTCATAAAAAATTTTCGTCGGGCGAAGAACAACAAAATTTACTGCTTCATCTGCGCAAACTCGACAAAAACCAGTTGCCCCCCCCCCTATAAAACAACTTGTTGAGTCGAACCCTACAAAAGTTGATATATAGTCGTTCCATTGTAATGTCATTAAAGACTTTCGTCGGGCGAAGAACTACGAAATTTACTTTACTACGAAATTGATATTCCCATCTTCCATAAATACTTCTATGGATTCAAAAGGAGTGAGGCAGATGCCCCTTATATGTCTATAAATACACCTTAATCATACTCCTTAGTTCCAAGAGTTTGCTATACACACCATAACAGCTAGAGTCTAGCTGTTTCTTTAGAGTATCCGGTTTTGAAATTAATTTAACACTAAGAAATCGAATTTTTGGTCCTCATATTATTAATTAGGTCCTAGTTTCAGGGGAACCAGTAAGGGGGGATAGGGGACCCCCCTCCTAAAGTTCCTCATAAAGGATTTTTGTCGGGCAAAACCCGACGAAAGTCGCTATTTTTCAGCGCAAAGCGAAGCTTCTGGAAGTTTTATTGAACTTCGCCCCACAAAACTTACTACTTCATGTTCGCGAAGTCAGAAACCTATTGGCGCCCTAAGAAATGACTAGTCGAACGGAGCCCTGCAAAACTTGGTATTTTGTCGGTCCAATGTAATGTCATAAAAAACTTTCGTCGGGCGAAGAACAACAAAATTTACTGCTTCATCTGCGCAAAGTCGACAAAACCAATTACTCCCTAGAAAAAGACTTGTTGAGCCAAACCCTAAAAAAGTTGATATACAGTCGGTCCATTCTAATGTCATTAAAGACTTTCGTCGGGCGAAGAACTACGAAATTGACTACTTCATCTGCGCGAAGTCAAGAAAAACTTTTTTCTACTCGTCGGTTAGCCAGGACAATTCTAGTGGCTCTACTGAGAAAAAAACTTGTTAAGAAATATTCTTGTTTCTTTCCCAAAATATCGGAAACAGCTAACATATTTCGCTAATACATGAGCACATAGAATTGCAAGGTTATACTAAGCTTATTTAGAACTAGACCTCTTTCTCTTATTCTCAAAAGCCTTATAACAAATCATATAACCGAAAGTATGAAGATTTAAAACTGCGAGGGAAAGAAACAATTTTTAATTCTAGATTCGAAAATTTTGCTGCTTTGACATTATAATTGTTTTAAATTTTATGCAACAACAAAAAAAAAAAAGATTACAAAAAAGAATACAGGAAGCCCTGTACCCTGGGTTGCACTGCTACTCCAAAAAAAAACTCAAAAAATTCCGTAATACATACACACGTCGAAATAAATTCAAACCAAATCGGTTTGTCAAGAGTGAGGAAAGTTTACAGGGAATTAAGTTTCTCAGTGACCTAGAAATTGCAATTTGAGTTATTGCGGTTCTGTATTTGAACCTAAAAGGCCGGATGGTAGGAATTACGAGATATCGAGATATACATTTATTAAAAAAGAAAACAAACACTATTCGCCTTTCGCCTGCCAAGAAAGGCAATAAGCTTGAAAGGGCAAGCGAGGTTATCACTCTCAGCTAATTAAAACAACACTCGTACCTTGCTACTCAACACACAAGAAACTCGTCTGATGAAGTAATAAAGGAAAAAAAGAGGAAAAGACAAGAAATAGATAGAAAAAAATAACAGCAAAGTAAATCGGGTAAATACCTTAAATAGAATGACAACCTGGAGTGGGCTTGACACCAAATTCACTCACGAGACAAAAGAAACTTCTTTGCCCGTGACTTGAAAGCCGGAAGACTAGGCGCATTTTTCACACGCACGGGCAATATATTCCAAACGTTGGGACCATAATGGTGAATCACAAAAGATGCCCGAGTGGTGGTCCTAAACTCATGAGTTAAGTTATCAGCTTTTCTTGTATTATGATCATGACGGTTTCTATTAAAAGTAAAAAGATTTTCAAAAGACAGGGTGAGCAGCTGATTCAAATATTTATACGAAAAAATCGCAACTTGGTAATCTCGAATTTGGGATACATCCATTAACTTATTCTTTTTAAAATGCTCATGAGCAGGAACCTCATCAGAATCATCAAATTCAGATAATAATTTTACAGCTCTATTCTGAAGTTTATGTACTCTTTTGAAACATGTTACAAAGTTGCTTGCCCATATAGAGCATCCGTAGCTAATATATGGGTAAAATATAGAAAAATAAATTATTTTCAGGATCTTTTCCGGGACTAGATTTTTAATTCTTCGCATCACCCCAAGGCCTCTACATATTTCTGAGCTACTGCATTTGAATGGTTTTTCCACGGCAGGTTTTCATCAATTAAAAACCCCAAATACTTCGTTGTTGCTACTCTCTTGATCATATTTTCTTGAACCGTGATATGGTCATTTCCAGAGGCCGTGATATGGTCAATTAAACCCAAAAGATCCAGAACTAGAATAAAGCTTGTGTGTGACGTTTGTTTCGAAGAAAGAAAGATGAAAGGTATTACGAATTTGGCTCTGGTTGTCGAGCTATTCACAGCCAGGAAGCTCAAAGGAAACTGTAGAAGGCCCTGTCATGAGCGAACTTCATTTCGAACTACTTATAGTGCAATTTAAGTCAACATAAAGATTAGAGTTTTTGTCTTCAGTGGTGCCTCTTGTTTCAGTGCTCAATAATCTGCAATTGATAAAAGAGGAAATGATAAATTAAACTCTTTGTATTCTTACCTAATTTAATTTTGTTTTTGTGAGTCAGAGGACAGTCCTGGTGAGTGGTCTTTCCTATGGGATTGCAGTATTGGAGCCGTGTGAGTTTTAGAGATATTGAATTATACTTATATATATATATATATATATAAGAAGAAGAAGAAGGATTTATTGAAAAAAAAACATATCAACAAAAAATTATTGCTGCCTCCCCTAAAAAGCAAAGCTTGTCCGTGGGGGAGGTAGAGAAAACAAAATCCTTAAAACAAAGAATACTTGGCCACCGACACCACTAATACCATCACACTAAACAATAAATACAAAATAATATCATATATTATACTTCCTCTGGGAACATCATATCAACAAAATCCCCACAATAAATAAATCAATTAATCAGTCAAAACTCATATTCAGCAAAAAGCAGTTCCTTAATCATTTTTCTAAAAATATTGGGGTCACCAATAGTCTTAATATCACTATTCAAACTATTCCATTTCCGCGTACCTCTATAAAAAACAGAAAAACATGAACGGGAAGATATACCTCTAGGTACACAGAAGTCCGCGCTACCCCTTGTATCATGAGAATGAACAGTAGACCTAATGGACAATAAATCACCAAAACAACGAGGCTGAACATCCTGCTGCAGTCCAAAAATAAACCACAATACATAGAACTCACGAAGGCCTGCAGCCGGCAAAATTTTTAAAGTTGGGTAAATTTCTCTAACAGACATACGTGGAGATATACCGGCTAAAATTCTTACTGCATGATTTGGTAGAACTCTTATTGGTTTTAGGGTAGAAGAAAAAGTAGAGAGCCAAATACTTGAACAATAAAGTATATCCGGGTGTATTAAAGAAAAATAAAGATGGCGAAGGACAGACTTGGGAAAACAATGTTGGAGTTTCTTCATTATACCGAGATTTCTTGCCAGAATTTTGCTAGTTAAAGTAACATGTTCCTTAAAAGATAGAGTTTCATCTATTACAATCCCAAGGTATTTAAAAGACACAATCCGTTTTATAACGCCATTGGGCATATCTAATTCCTTGATCCATGGGTAAAAGTTTGATGATCGCGAGAAAATAATAAAGTTAGACTTAGCCATGTTAATCCTTAATTTATTTACCCTCAGCCATGCTGTAATTCTATTAACTGATTCCTTCATGGAAATCTGCAGCAGCTCCGCTGTCTTAGCTGTGCTAATGGCTGTTGTGTCATCAGCAAAAAGTGAAACTGTTTCATTAGTCGGGTTTACCGTTAGTTCATTTATTCTATAGCAAAAATTATTTAGACAATTTGGTAAATCATTAATAAATATCAAGAATAATATAGGACCGAGAACTGATCCTTGCGGAACACCTATTTCAATACGCTTTTTTTCGGAAGAAGTATCATTTAGTTGGACATACTGATAACGATTACTTAAAAAACTTCTTAAAAAATTTAATGATTTACCCCTCAAACCATACACCTCACACTTCTTAAGTAGAAGTTCATGATCCACAGTATCGAAAGCTTTCATCAGATCTAAAAATATAGCACCTATTTTGAAACCTTTATCTAATACATCATTAATAATAGTTGTCAAATAAATCATCGCCTGTTCCGTTGTCCTTTTTCTACGGAACCCAAATTGTGTCTCTACCAGTAACTTATGATCCTCCAAAAAACTCATCATTCTAATACTAAAACACTTCTCTAAAACACGGGAAATAATGGGTAAAACAGATATCGGTCTATAGTTTCCTGGGTCATTTTGAATACACCCTTATGAATTGGGGTTATACGGGCAACTTTAAAACAGTCTGGGAATTTTCCTTGACGAAAACACTCATTAATTATCCCACATAAAACTTCAGCTATAACAGGAAAAATACATTTAAGTGTTTTTAGAGTAATATGATCGCTACCAGATGAATTACTACGCAACCCATAAATAATTTTTTTAATTTCATGGACTGTTAGAAGTCTAAGGTGAAGAGACACATCAATGGGGTCCCTCAGTAAGGACTCAGAAGCTGGGTCACCACTATCAGGCACAACTGACATAGCTAAATTCAGACCAATATTCGAAAAATAACTCTGAAATTCATTGCATATGTCCTTTTCAGAATTCAAAGTCTTTCCCATTACACTAACTAATTCATCAGGTACACTATTTATTTTTAATCCAATCACTTCTTTTATTAGTCCCCAGGTTTTCTTAGGGCATCCTTCGACCTCCTTAAACTTTTTCTCAAAATATTTCTTTTTTTCATTTCTTAAAATTGTATTCAACCTATTTCGATAAATTTTATATAATTGCTTATTTTCTTGTGTCGGGTTAATTATTTGAGCTCTAAACAATTTATCTCTTACATTTATTTGCTTCAAAATCACAGGACCAATCCTTAGCTGATGTTCCCGTAATTCTTGTAGGGATATTTATACAAGGATGAAACCCATTGGATAAACTTCTATTAATAAATTCAGTGCTAGCAGATGACTGATCAATAAGGTCAATATTAAAATCCCCCATAATAAAACATGGCATAGAGTTAATCGGAAGTTTCATTAATTGTTCTTCAAATAGGTCCATAAAGTCTTGGAGCAGGCTCTGTGGAGGTCTATATACTACAACAATACAAAAATTCAAATTCTCTCTAGTTATATGTAAAACAAAACACTCGCAAACTTTCTCTCTATATATTGTAAGATCTTCTCTTATTGAAACCTTATAATCAGCCTGAATGTAAGCTGCTAGGCCTCCATGTTGGTAATACTCGCGATTCCTTACATATAAATTATACCCAGGGATATGTAGTAATTGCGAGTTATTATCATTTAACCACGTTTCAGTTAAAGCGATCAACTGAAAGACATTAGTATTTATTAATTCCGATAAAAAATTATGCGCAGAATTCAATCCCTGACAATTCAAATGAAAAATGTTAAGGCCAAAATGGCCCCTATCACAATACAAGGGTAGTGCCCTTTCTTTAAAAATATACCTTGATGGTTCATTTGTGAAAATCTCAGTGGCATTAATATCTAAATTTCTATTTATCCTTTGATTAAACTGGCTGGAAAAATCAACCCTTCGACTTTCAAGCTGCAGGACATTGCTGTTCCCAGGAGGAAAAACGATATCTCTAACCATCATCAATAAAAGTTAATGTATGTGACGGTAGAGGGTGGCGGTGGCGAAAAAAATCATTATCTACTAAACATATACCTAGACCTAGATAAATACAAAAAAAATAACAAAATATATTCCGGCAAAGCGGACATACAATTTAAAAAAGCACATTATTGCAAGCTTCATGGCACAAAGCAAAACCATTCAAAAAGACATCAGCCCGCTACCACCCACTCAAAATAATTTCACATTAACAAACATTTCAAATTATTTACTCAAAAATAAAAATTATCATTAACCCAAACATTTCAAATTCATCACTATCAACTTTTCCATATCTATTTGATTAAACCAAGCGAAAAAGAAAAGATAATTAACCAATAAGTAAACTAAACACATTCAATAAAACACTTATTTTTTAGCACCTCTGGAAGCTGTGGAGGGAGGAGGCTTATGTGCTAGTTCCTCAATCCATTCATCACACGTAAACTTCACTTTCGTACCACCCGGACGTTCAAACTGAAGATATGGTGGAACTGTGTTTGATACCCATGAAATTATACCTATCGTTTTAAGACACAATTTTTTTTCATATAGTTTTTTTCTTGCCTCTCTCACAGAAAATGGGGCATCATCACTCACATAAATGTTTCCCTGGTTTGCTATATTTCTTCCTTTAAGCTTCTTCCCATTTTTAAGGATTTCAATCTTGTTTCCACGGTTTTTTACATTAACCTTAAAATATTTCTTATCCTTTTTTATTGCAACAACTGAAAAATGGGGTATCACTGGTAAATTTAGTCCATCCGTACATATCTCGGTAAATATACGTTTGGCTTGATCTTCATCCTCACAGACTGCATTCCATACAACCAAATTATTTTCGTTAGGCTGATACTCTGCACCCATAAGCCTATCAGACATACATAGGGTCTTTTCTTTAAAATATTTAACTTCTGACTGCAGGTTAAAATTATCATTTTTCAACAAAGAAATGTCATTTTCTACAGCATTTGTACAAGACTTAATCCCGGAGAATTCAGACCTTAAGGCTAATTGCTCTGATTCAATTGCTTTTATTCTATTTTCTACTACAATGAATCGCTGTTCAATTGATTGGACTGAGCTATGAGTTTCACGCATAATGTTCATCATCTTTGCAAATTCCTCTGATAGGGTCATTAACGAAACCTGAGTTGTCACTGGCTTCCGAATATCCGGATTTCCTGACGTATTTGGGGTACTTGTGGCAATATCCTCGCTAGAATCAATATCTGGACGACTCCTTTTATTTTTTTTCTTGCCCATCTTAACTTAGTAATAGCTAAAATTGACTTACTGGCAAAAGAAGAAGCCACCAGTCCTAAATCAGTCCTTTTTCCCCACTGTACTATACCTTTAATCTCATATCACGAATAATTTGAGCCTTTCGCGGCCAGGTCCAGTTGGAAACAACGAACAGGTAAAGCAGTAGGTTAAATCTTTTTTTCAACACTATACTCTAGGTGCGGGTACTCATTGTACAAGTTTCTAACAAACCGAACTGGGCGCCAAGGCTGAAATACTCGTCACTCACTTCCAATCAATCGCCACAAAGCTTATGTAGGTGGTCTTATTTGTTTTATAGAGAGAGATAAATCATTGCCAAGCTTGGTTAACAAGGAGAAACTAATGAAAGATATAGAGTCAGAAAAAGAAAGGGGAAGATTGCGTCGCATTATATACATGTTGCTAGATGTTGCCACCACTCTAGGTAAACAAAGGCTAGTATTTCGTGGGAAGAATCACGACGGGGAAAATCACGCTGATTTAGCCATCTTTATTCAAAACACAAGACAGAAATTCTATTATTCATATACAGTGATTTTGATCACTGTATATGAATGAAATATCAATGCGAAGCTCCAAATTTCTTAATCAAATATCATCACTTTATGGCATTAAATAAAAAAAACAAGTTTTTTTAACTGAAAGTAAGGAGCGACATTAAAACTTAAAACGAACAGAAATTATTCCGTATATGAAAGGGGCTGTCCCCTCCTCAACGCCTCGCTCTTTACGCTAAAGTTTTTATTGTTTAAAAAAAATAGAGTTGTGAGAAAGTCAAACTTTAGCGTAAAAAGCAAGGCGTTGAGGAGGGGACAGCCCCTTTCATATATGGAATAATTTCTGTTCGTTTTAAGTTTTAATGTCGCTCCTTACTTTCAGTTAAAAAAAAAATTGTTTTTTTATTTAATTTTTGAACGTTTTTGAATAAATGCAGGTTTTGATCTTGGCTCACAATACATGAATAATTAAAACAAAATTTTCATATTAATTTACTTTTATTTGGTTAAATGGCTTTCTCGAAACTTGTTTCATTTTATTTACGAACGTTTTATTAGTAATAAATATACGTAACTTACGAATTAACTTACGTAACGAACTTCTATATTCATATATTTTTAATACGTATATTAGGGGGTTCGCCCCCTAGTCAATACTCTTTAAGCGAAAGTTCGAATTTTGTTCCAATTCTTTAAAAATGACCGCTTAATCACAAAGGCCGTTAATTAGAATAAATAGCTCTTATGAAAGTACTAAAAAATCTCTGGCTTAAAGAGTGAGGTATTGACTAGGGGGTGAATCCAACCATATATGTAATATTTTCTGTTCGTTTAAAGTTTTGATGTTGCTGCTGTTGCAGTTGAAAAACTTGTTTTTTTATATTTAATTTCTGATCTTTTTTTTAAATAATGCTGGGAAGTCCGGCGTCCCCTTCATAGCAATGTCCCTTCCCCCATGAAATTTTCCTTCATGGAAAGATCCTCCTACATAACCCCCGACCCCAGTCACGTACGCAGGAATTTTTTTCGGGGGGGGGGGCAAATCCTTCAAACCCATTATTCTGTGAGAAAAATCAGAAAATTATGGGAAAATGAAAAAAAAAATCGGGAGATTTCGGGGGGGGGGGCGGGCCCGGAGGCCCCTCCTGCGTACGTTCGTACCCCCCCCCCCTACTACCAGGAAAAATCAATCTCCCCTGAAAACGTCTGTACTGTATACTTCCCAATAACCAATACTATATGTTAACATTGGGTAAAGTTCATAACTTTCAGCCCTCCTCCCAGGAACTTCGAGGGATTAAGTCATCCTAAAAGACATACTTATAATATTTTCGAACATGCTGAACAAAATGGCTATCTCAAAATTTTGATCAGGTGACTTTTTGAAAACAATGAGCGTGGGAGGGGGCCTAGTTGCCCTCCATTTTTTTGGTCACTTAAAAAGGGCACTATAACTTTTAATTTCCATTCCAATGAGCCTTCCCACGATATTCTAGGACCACTGGTTCGATAGCATCACCCCTGGGAAAAAAACAAAAAATAAAAATAAACACCCACCCGTGATCTTTCTTATGGCAAAAAATGCAAAATTCCACATTTTTGTAGATAGGAGCTTGAAACCTCTACATTAGGGTTCTCTGATACGTGGAATATGATGGTGAGATTTTCATTAACGTTCTATAACTTTTAGGGGGTCTTTCCTCCTTTTTTCGAAAATCAGCCAAATTTTCTCAGGCGCGTCACTTTTGATGGGTGGGATTAAACTTGATGAAACTTATATATTTGAAATCAGCATTAAAATGCGATTCTTTTGATGTATCTATTTGTATCAAAATACCGTTTTCTAGAGTTTCGGTTACCATTGAGCCGGGTCCCAATAACCAATACTATATGTTAACATTGGGTAAAGTTCATAACTTTCAGCCCTCCTCCTGGGGGCTTCGAGGGATTAAGTCATCCTAAAAGACATAATTATAATATTTTCGACCATGCTGAACAAAATGGATATCTCAAAATTTTAATCGGGTGACTTTGGGAAAAAATGAGCGTGGGAGGGGGCCTAGTTGCCCTCCATTTTTTGGTCACTTAAAAAGGGCACTAGAACTTTTAATTTCCGTTCCAATGAGCCCTCCCACGATATTCTAGGACCACTGGGTCGATACGATCACCCCTGGGAAAAAAAAACAACAACAAAAAAACAAACAAATAAACACGCATCCGTGATCTTTCTTCTGGCAAAAAATGGAAAATTCCACATTTTTGTAGATAGGAGCTTGAAACCTCTACAGTAGGGTTCTCTGATACGCTGAATATGATGGTGTGATTTTCATTAAGGTTCTATAACTTTTAGGGGGTCTTTACCCCTTTTTTCGAAAATCAGCCAAATTTTCTCAGGCGTGTAACTTTTGATAGGTAAAATTAAACTTGATGAAACTTATATATTTGAAATCAGAATTAAAATCGAATTCTTTTGATGTATCTATTGGTATCTACTACTACTACTACTAACAACTCATCGCAGCACCAAGCCGCCTGAGGCCAACACAGCTACGCACGCTCCTCCTCCACCCCAATCTATTCAAAGCCTCCCTTTTTACACCCGCCCACGAAGTTCCCATTTCCTTTAAATCTTTCTTTATGACGTCCTCCCAACCCAGACGGGGACGACCTGCTTTCCGTTTAGCCCTAGATGGTTGGCCGAAAAGAACAATCTTCGGCAATCTGTCATCCTTCATCCGAACAACATGCCCTAACCACCTCAACCTTTCTTTCATTATAGACCTAGAAAGTGGTATTGAACCACATTTTTCGTATAGCCTATTGTTTGAAATACGGTCAGTCAGCGGGGTACCCAGAACAATCCTCAAGCAATTTCTCTGGAAAACATCTAGCAAATCTTCATCCGCTTTTCGGAGCGTCCATGCTTCAGAGCCATATTTGACCACTGTCATCACTGTAGCTTCTAAGATTCTAATCTTGGTTTGCAGACTTATCTTCCTATTCTTCCAGACTTTTTTTAACTGTGAAAAAACACCCTGAGCCTTGGCTATTCTATTTTTAACATCTTCACTGCTCCCACCATCTTTACTAATAATACTACCAAGGTAAGTGAAACTGCCCACCTGATCAATCTTTTCATTACCCAACGTCACCTTTTCATCTTCACTTATTCCTAGCCTTAGTGACTTGGTCTTCCTAACATTAATTTTCAAACCAATTCTAGCACCCTGAACTCGCAAAACCTCTAAAACTTCATTCATTTTGCTCACACTTTCATCTAGGATGCTTAAATCATCAGCATAATCCAAGTCCAGGAGACTTTTTCCTCCCCATTTGATTCCGTGGTCTCCCATTGCCTTTCCTGTGCTCCTTAAAACAAAGTCCATCAAAATAATCCATATAAAGGGGGATAGAACACAACCCTGCTTAACTCCTGATTTAATACAAAACCAGCTGCTAACCTCATTTCCTACCTTAACCGCAGCAGTGTTATTCTCGTACATAGCACTAATCACTTTAATGTATTTGTCTGGTATACCATACAAGGATAAAACCTTTACTAAAGCTCCTCTATCAACAGAATCGAACGCTTGCTCATAATCTATAAAACTGAGGACCAAAGGTGTTTGAAAACTTAGGCACTTCTCAATTATTAACCTAAGAGTGAAAATTTGGTCAACACATCCTCTACCTTTTCTAAAACCGCACTGCTCTTCTCTTAAAACTTTGTCTACGGCATCTCTCAGTCTAAAAAGTATCATATTACTAAGCAATTTGCTACCTACAGAGACCAGACTAATGCCTCGATAATTACCACACTCACTTTTATCACCTTTCTTATAAAGTGGCTTAATTAAGGTTTTCCTAAAATCATTAGGTACTTCCCCTTTTTCAAAAATCATATTCATAATCTCCAATAACTTATTTCTAACCTCAGAGCCACCATATTTAAGAAACTCATTTACTACCCTATCAGCACCTGGAGCCTTATTATTCTTTAATCCTTTTAGTACTGTTTCTAATTCCTCCTCACAAAACAAATCTTCCTTCACATCCAAGGTATCACAAACTTTTTCATTTTCCTCTATATTTTTTCCTGCAACTCTATCTCGGTTAAGCAAATTCTCAAAATGTTCGGCCCATCTCGCTTTAGCTTTTGTCTTATCGCTAATTGCCACCCCATTCCTATCTTTAACTGGGACTAGTCCGGATTGACTACTACCTCTCAATTTGTTAACGTGCCAGTACAATATTTTACTATTATGCCGTCTAGCTGCATCTTCTAAATCCTCGGCAATTTTATCCATGGCCTCCACTTCACACCTCCTTAGTTCATATTTCAATGCTTTCTCCACTTTCTTTACATTTCTTTTGTTTTCATGTGATCTATCACTCAGATAATTCTTGTACAAGTCCTTTCTCCTTTCTATTAAACTTAAAGCTTTTTCACTAATATTCTTAGCTGCAGTTCTAGCTTTCTTCCCTAATACACCTTCAGCAACTTCACAAATTATTTTTCTAAAATTATTCCAACCATCTTCCACATTATCAAATTTTAAGCTCTCAAGTTTAGTATTCAACTGTTCCTGGAAAGTTTCTCTCAAATTCTCATCCTGGAGTCTACTAACATCATAACTTCCCGGGAGGTAATTACCCTTCCGATATTTCAGCTTTAAATTAACCCTTGACACTACTAGATGGTGATCTTTACTTTTAACATCAATAACAGCACTCCTATATACCCTAGTATCTTGTATTGATCCTGCCAGTCTTCGATTTACTATAACATAATCAATAAGGTTTGCTGTCTTACCATCACGTGAATACCATGTTAGCTTATGAGCCATTTTATGACCAAACACCGTATTGGTTATAACTAGATTGTTATACCTACAAAATTGCAAAAGTCTGTATCCATTACTGTTTTCTTTTCCTACACCAAATTTACCTAAGCTGGGATACCATCTATCCATATTTCTACCAACCTGGGCGTTAAAGTCTCCCAGCAATAACATCATATTTCTACCTGGGACCTTGTCTATTTGCTCCTGTAACTGTAAGTAAAATTCATCTGAGTCACTAGTATCTCCATCAGTCGGTTCTACAGGGGCGTATACTACTATAACTGATACCTTGAACTTTCTAGTCATAAAATGAGCAATTAGTATTCTATTATTAATACCTTCCCAGCCTAAACAAGACTTAGCAGCTTCCTTATTCATCATGAGCCCTACTCCCTGTCTATGTAACCCATCCTTCCTGCCTGAGTAAACAAATTCTATATCACCTAATTTCATGCTTCCTACCCCTGGGATATGAGTTTCTGAAACTCCTAATAGATCCAGTTCGAATCGTCTGAATTCGTCAGTCAAAATGTCGATACGATAGTCATTTTTTAATGTCGTAACATTCCAAGTTCCAATTTTCATGTTCTTTAAATCATTGAAATTTTTTTCGCCTCAGGAAAAGCAATGATCCCGGATACCAGTGCAGGACGGGGATCACATATCTTCTCAAGTCTACACCGAAGTGCTTAAGCCGGCTTAGAACCGGACAGCAAGAAGTCCCTGGGACCTCCATGAATGGAGGCTTTGTGCAATCCTGGGCCCATCTTGGTCACAACATGGTTTTCAGCGCTTGGCGATGCTCTTCTATCAACAAGAGTCGAAATCCTGCACAGACAATCTCAAGCCTATTACCTCCGACTCATTATATATTCATGCCTACAAATATTATGCTACTACGGGGAGGCAACCCGTAATAGATAAATCAGCTAGGAAGAGGTTTTTCAGCCCAAAGACGCCCATCAAAACATACCAATCCCAGAAGAATTGTCCATTAGTCAGAATCCCGTGCGAATGCTGTGTCGTTTACTAGGCTATAATTTCCTCGAGGGGCGCCACTCCTCAAGTGGGAATAGAGTTGACCGCAAGGTCCCCAGTCTTGCAGGTACCCCGAAAAGGTCGAGGCAGCCCTTTGCAGAGGCCGTTGTCCATAGATCTGGATCTTACGCCCTGCCACAGTTGTCCTCCTATAGAGGATCCTCCCGCGATGGTGTTCTGCATCACCATGCAATTTAACCCATTGCTGGGAGAAGGTTTGCAACTCATGGAACTTGTGGATAAACAAGTGGGCCCTTTTGAGTGTACATTTGAGGGGCCTTCTTCCTCCTCCGCCTGTATTTATGACCCCGGGCAAGGGTGCCCCAGATTCTATTATGGACCCCCAGGGACAAGGTCCCCCCTTGGTCCATGCCTCCTATGGAGGTACCCTACATATCTGTAGAGTGTTCCCCTATCGCCACCTGGGGACATGCTGAATGGCCTGGGGGAGGCCAGATAAACAGATCACATTTGTTTTGCAAAGGCAATAACTCAGTGATATATTTAACCTACTACTTATAAATATACATAACTCACTGACTAGGCCTATATTAGTTATATACAGAAATATATAACTCAGTGACACATTAAACCTACTACTTATAAATATGTGTAACTCATAGACTAGGCCTATATATGTTATATGCAGAAATATATAACTGAGTGACATATTTAGCCTACTACTTATAAATATGTGTAACTGACTGACTAGGCATATAAGTTATATACAGAAATATATAACTCAGTGACATATTTAGCCTACTACTTAAAATATGTGTAACTCACTGACTAGGCCTATATAAGTTATATACAGAAATATATAACTCAGTGACAAATTTAGCCTACTACTTATAAATATGTGTAACTCACTGACTAGGCTTATCTAAGTTATATACAGAAATGTATAACTGAGTGACATATTTAGCCTACTACTTATAAATATGTGTAACTCACTGACTAGGCCTATATAAGTTATATACAGAAATATATAACTGAGTGACATATTTATCCTACTGCTTATAAATATGTGTAACTCAATGACTAGGCATACAAGTTATATGCATAAATATATAACTCAGTGACATATTTAACCTACTACTTATAAATATGTGTGTAACTCACTGACTAGGCCTATTTAAGTTATATACAGAAATATATAACTGAGTGACAAATTTAGCCTACTACTTAAAATATGTATAACTCACTGACTAGGCCTATATAAGTTATATACAAAAATATATAACTGAGTGACATATTTAGCCTACTGCTTATAAATATGTGTAACTCACAGACTAGGCATATAAGTTATATACAGAAATATATAACTCAGTGACATATTTAACCTACTACTTATAAATATGTGTAACTCACTGACTAGGCCTATCTAAGTTATATACAGAAATATATAACTGAGTGACATATTTAGCCTACTACTTAAAATATGTGTAACTCACTGACTAGGCCTATATAAGTTATATACAGAAATATATAACTGAGTGACATATTTAGCCTACTGCTTATAAATATGTGTAACTCACTGACTAGGCATATAAGTTATATACAGAAATATATAACTCAGTGACATATTTAACCTACTACTTATAAATATGTGTAACTCACTGACTAGGCCTATCTAAGTTATATCAGGATTCTTACTATCTTGAGAAGTAAAAGACTTATGCAAATATAACTTGCAAAAGTAAATCTATGACCAAAAATATAACCTTTAAAGGCATTGCCAAGCTACTATTTCTACCTTTTTCTTTATTTTTAGGACCTAAAAAGATTCTATGCATCACAGGTCTTTTACTTAGCTTGGTAAACTTACAGCTGGTTATCTGCAATGAAATGCTCATCTCTACTGTATGTAAAATATATATATATATATATATATATACATACATACATATATGTACATATATATATATACACACATAATTAAACTTGCTCCTAACGCCAGTTTATTGGATCAACCTATTTTGCCCCTCCCCCCCCCCCATAAAAAAATCCTGGATCTGTCCCTGGCTCACTACCATCACTGAAACTGGCAGATACAGAATGCATCCTATTGACAGAAAGTACAATTTAAGGTGATTTTTTAAATAACAGTTTTATCCTACAGTTCTACTGTAACCACAGTTCTATTGTAACTGGATTTCACAAGGTCAAGAATATACAATCCAGCTTAAAAAACAAATAAACAAAAACAACATCACATTAAGATAAGAACAACAAAGAAATATCTCATTTAGGGCTTCATCTGAGACCATCAGGGAGAGGGGTGGGGGTGTAAGGTAAATTTTCAGATAAGTAATCATGATTTAACCATGGTTCGCTCAATGGGATGCAGCAAATGTGCCGCAGCCGCATCATCACTAACTGGCGTACACAGGATTCGTCCATATTGCTAGCAAGTACGATTTAAGGTAATTTGAGGTGATATTTGGAAAGAGCATAAAATGAGAAATCTAATTGTCATACTTTCATTTTGTTAGCATATTTTTTTTAGATATGTTCAACCACTTCAAATTTATCCATATTAACAGATCCCCTTGTAAATGAGAATAATTACCCAAAAAGATGGTCAGGTATGTAGAATACTGGTAAGATAATTTCTGGTAGACAGTTATCTGGTTGGCCAAAATTCTAAAACTTTATGTTGATTTTCGGTAGAACGTGAGTTTTTTTTTTTTTCAAAATAATAGACATACCAAACACTATCTTTGACAAAACAAAATGTTGAAATGCAAGTTTTAGGAGTCCAAAACTTTGATATCTTGTTGATATCCAATTGATGGAAATCAAAAAATTATATGATGGTATTTCAAATGGTACTACTTTAATGTGCACTGTCTTGTGGGTATACTTTATTGCGTTACTATTTATCTAGTGCTACTTTAAAGTGCATGATGTGTCTCAGGAATGCATTTTCAGAAAACCCATCATAATATATGGAAAGAGAATAGAGTATAATGAGAGGATTCATACCAGCATCCCTTCCACCAATATTTCAAAATTCTCCTACAGTTTCAAATGGTCATACATTTTTCCAATTTTTGGGAAGTTATGCCTTTAAAATAAATGTTACAAAACACACTCAGTGCCCTTTGTCTCAAAAATATAAGTGTATTAAAGACCTTAGCATGCAAACTAACTTTTAAAATAGCAAAAAAAAAAAAAAAAAATACAAATAGCAAAGAGAATAGAATTTAAAGAATATAATGGTTCTGCTTTTATTTGATTAATATGTTTCCTTTAAATTTTATCACAAGAGGATACAAAAAAATGTCATTC
>CM051271.1:19071561-19169061 GCA_027921565.1 Artemia sinica | reverse complement strand
ACATCACCAACCTCACTATCCGATCTCAGGCCAATTTCCAAGATGCCCATCATCTCATAAGCCTTCGAAGATTTTATTTTACAGTGGCTACAGGCAGAAGTACAGCACAAAATCGATCCTATGCAGTTCAGTTTTCATCGAGGACACAGCAAAACACATTACCTGGTCAGAATGCTTCATGATCTACTAGAACACCTAGAAAATTGTGAGTCCCTTGCTGAAATAATAGTTTCTGATTTCGTGAAAGCTTTCGATCTGCTTGTTCAAGAGACTGTAATCAACGAAGCCCGTGCTCTGGAAGTCTCGCAGTTTCTCTTATGTACGATCGCAGGAAACCATCAGCCACTTCACAAATTATTTTCCTAAAATTATTATATCCATCTTCTGCATTGTCAAGTTTTAAACTCTCCATTTTAGTATTCAACTGTTCCTGTAGTGTTTCTCTCAAATTCTCATCCTGGAGTCCACCAATGTCATAGCTCCCGGGGAAGTAATTTTCTCTTCCCAAATTTCAGCTTTAAATTAACCCTAGACACTACTAGATGGCGATCGATTCTGCCAGTATTCGGTTTACAATAATACAATTGATAAAGTAAGTTTTTTTTTTACTATCATGTGAATACCATGTTAACTTATGGGCCATTATATGACCACATACTATATTGGTTGTAACTAAATTAGTATAACTATAAAATTGTAACAATTTGTAATCATTAATATTTCTTTTCCAACACCAACTTTACCTAGACTAGGATACCATCTATCCCTATTTCTATTGAACTAGGCATTAAAATCTTCTAATAAAAATATCATATTTTTACCTGGGACCCTGTCAATTTTTTCCTGTAGCTGTAAGTAAAATTCATTTAAATCACTATTATCGCCGTTAGTTGGTTCTACCGGGGTATATACTACTATGACTGATACTCTGCATTTTTTAGTTATAAATGAGTGACTACCATCCTATTTTTAATATCTTCCCAACCTAAACAAGACTTAGCAGCTTCCTTATTCATCATGAGCCCTACTTCTTGTCTGTGTATCCCATCCTTCCTGCCTGAGTAAATAAACTCTATATGACCTAATTTCATGTTTCCTATCCCTGGGATAAGAGTTAATGCAACTCCTAATAAGTCTGGTTCGAAGCGTCTGAACTTTTCAGTCAAGGTTTTGGTACGATAACTCTTTTTTAATGTTGTAACAACCCAAGTTGCGATTTTCATATTCTTTATATCATTGTAACTATGATGGCCTCAGGAAAAGCAATGGTCAAAGAACCAGTGTAGGATGAGGACTAACACCTCTTCTCAAGGCTACACAAAGCACTTAAGCCGGCTTAGAACCGGATAGCAAGAAGTCCATGGGACCTCCAGTTGAATGGAGACTTTGTGCAATTTTGGGCCCCTCTTGTTCACAACTTTGTTTTACCCATTTGGCATTGTTCTTCTATGAAAATCAGTCGAAAGCCTGCATAGACAAACTAAAACATATTACCCCCAACGTATTACATATTCTTTCCTACAAATATTATGTTACTACAATTTGTGGTTTTGTGGACGTGACAGTCCACATTGATGCCACTATGAGGCTACGCAAGCAAAATTTTCCTGTCAGGGATAGGGGCGGTAAAAGGAACGTATGATGGAGTGGAGATCCCAGACCATCACACAGCAATGGAACAGATCCAACCTTTTATATCCAGCCTATTTTCGTCAGGGTTCCAGTTCTTTCAGACAAGTTCTTATTAGCTTTACCATGCACGAAAAAATGCATACAAGCAGCATCGTAAAAGATCTGCGTTTTCATTGCCTGCCAGTAACAAAAATCACTTGCAATCTTGGCTCTGACGGTTTTTTGTCTTTGGTACAAATTAGTTTAGCTTGCCAAATTGGTAATATAAGTTAGAAAATCTGAATGAAGCGAAAATCATATTTTTAGCTTCTAATCAGTACTGGTCCAAACCTATTCTTAAGCCTTGGTTTGAGTTCAGTGAAACAAGGCTTAATCTAAATGTGAGTGAATTACATGAGGATTAAGTCAAAAGAGGGTTCATTTAAACAGGGATCCAGTTGAACAAGGGTTTAGTTAAATGAGGGGGGGAGTTGTACGGCGGCTTAGTCAAACGACGGTTCGGTTAAATGGGGTTGAGTTGCACGTGGGCTAAGTTGCACGAGGCCCAATTAAACGACGGTTCAGTCAAATACGGTTGAGTTGCTCAGGGGTATAGTTGCACGAGGGTTCAATTAAATAGGGTTGAGCATGTAGATCTAACCAAACGGTAGTTCAGTTGCACGAGAATTTGGTTAAATGGGGTTGAGTTGCACGGAAGCTCAGTTACATGGATTCAGCTACACCCACACCCCTTTTATACAATGTATAATATCATTGGCACTCTATCACGTTTTTTTGTGTGCTCTTTAAATGCATTTGAATGTGATGCTATTCACATGCCCACCAAAATATTGTGCCCCACGTTGGGAATCGCGGGTCTCAACAGACAAACTAATAATTTCAGTTAATCGACTGCTTTAATTCAAAAGGTGGAATATGGAATAGCATATGGGACAATTTACAGAAGAATGGTCAAACCAAAACATACGTTTTGGTTATTTTGACTGTTATTAAGAACCATTTGTTTGTAAAACAAAAATGGGTTTTTAAGGGATTTAAGGTGTGACAAACACAACTATGGTATCAAAAGCCATGGTACCAGAAACAGGATATTGCAGAACTTGAAAGAAAAAGAGGTTTTAAGTATCTTCAGTGATAGGAAAAACTAGATCAAACCAAACGATAGAGCTTGCATAGTTTGAAAAGATGGGCCAAAGAATATAGGTAACTTACATGAGTGAAAACAGGCGCTATTATCAATAAGAAATATTGCAAACACCACCTAGCGTTTGGAATTTCTTGGCACTATTTTTGAAGCTTCATAATTGTGTTTGTTTCGGAAACTGAGACCAGACATTTATAATTGTACTGGTTTTTCCAATTAAACTAATTGCACAAATTTTGACGTATTATGACACTGATAAAGTTCCAAGGAACAATAACCCCAAAAAACTGGATATAAAAGCCAGAAAGATATAAGATATAAAATTTTGACGCATTATGACACTGCTAAAATTCCAAGGAACAATAAAAAACGGGATATAAAAGTCAGAAAGAGACTGATTCTTCAAAAATAGATCACATCGTTCAATACAAGGATATTATATCCGAGTAGGGCTCCATAACATCCTACCAACTAAGTGTCCATATACATAAAAACAAACCTGAAATTAAATTTAAAACCATTGATAGTTGTAACATAATTTATTCAGACATTTATTCAGACTATTTATTTACATCATATTTGTCACACTTTTGAATTGTTCAAATCAATATTTTTTTTCTGTCTGACACAAAAAACAACGTGGTTACTTTTAAGAGCACCGGACAAATTTTCTAGAAGGTTGTTGAATTTAAAAAACCCTTCTCCTTTCTAAAACTGTATATATTTTTTTCTGAGTCCTATGAGAGTTGCATTTTAATATGGTTTTGGTCTTTTAGCCTTTTTAATTTTGGACAGTCTTTGGTAGAACTGAAGAGGGTGGCAAGTTTTCAAAATTAACTTTTCTAAACAACTATCTATTGAATATTTAACGGTAGCTATAGATTAATCTGCAAATTTATCCTATCAATAAATATTCAATAAATCTTATTCGATTTATCGTAGTTTATAATAGTAAAAATATTGAAAGTTAAAATAAAAGACTTCTTTGATTACTATTAGTTCTACTTTCAACTAAAATCACGGATCGCTCATGTTTGATTGCTTATTTTTGCTCATGCAAGCTGTAAAGAAAGTGTCGCCCCTTCCAAATTCTTCGCCTTCATCCAATGTTTCGCAGATTGATTTATTTAATGTTTCAGGAAGAAAGAGAGCAGAGAAACCTGCCATCATCGCAGTGCCCCCAAAAACAGTTGAGGGAATGCTGGGACCAACTGAATCCTGGAAAAGAGCAGTATTTCAGTACGAAACATTAAATGTCAAAATATCAGAAAATATTTGGCCTTGGAATTCTTATCTCTAAACCAAGATTCAAAGTTTAACAGAGTAGTAGACAAAAAAGAGAGAGAAAAAAAAACAAACATAAAAACGATTAGTATTCGCCAGTTAGAATATTCATATCCACAGTAGAATTAGATATATATAATCAGAAAATTATAAAGCCCTTATCCTAGGTCTTACTCTTATCAAGCTATGTAAGAAAATGAATATAGAAACCCTTCCTGTGAGAGATCGAAAATTTTGGAAAAGGGTAGCGGGAGGAATATGTAATTTTCACATTTTTTTTTAACTCAAAAATTATTTAGGGGATGGGGCTTACAAAACTCATTTAAGATTAAACTTACAAGTTTAAGGTTCACCTTTGTGTAGTGATTTTCAATTTCTGTTGGTTCTACAGATTCGTATAACTAAGAGAAAGTTACAAGAAACTAAACTGCACCCAGACCAAGATACACCATTGAACGGGGCACAAAAACTGCAATGAAAACACACTGTTTTTGTCGTATATTTAAGATTAATTCAAGCGCAGTACTTCAGGCTTATCACAAGTACAACATGAGGAATCAAGTGGTTCCGTGAATGGAACTAGTAAAAAAAAAATGCTTGGTCGAGACTAGCCATCTACAATTCTATCTAGTAATGCCGCACCAAGGTACAAAGATGCAATAAAAAAGGTCGTTTTTATTCTGAGAAAGGCTGATCTGCCTAATACTAGATTTATGAGCAAAACTATTTATTTCAGACGATTTTCACTTTATTCCCATGATTGAAAATTGTAACAAAATTACAACCAGGGATTTACGAATTATCCAACAATCTCTTATAGACCAATTATATTTAGCGTATGTTTAGCCTGGCAAAGTTGAAATAACTGAATTTGGGAGCCTTCGGAAGTTGTGCCCCACGAACCCTTTCAGAGGTCCACAAACGACTCCCGGGGGAAAGTAAAATGGTAGTGCTCAAGTGATCAACAAGTTACATTGTGTTATACTAATGTAGCTAGCAACAGTGGGCCTGCGAAGTACAAAATTAAAATCAAAAGGGACTAGCAGTCAAAAATTTTGAGAAACCATGCACTGTAGTATCTAACATAAAAATATAATTGCAGAAAAGATTCTCCAGAGGGAAGAGTAGAGGGATACATTCAGTACCCTTCCATCCTTACTTTAAAACATAAGATACCATGGTATAACTTAGTGCCTACGTTTTTCTGGTATTCCCCCAAAAAAGTATTAAGTAAAAGTAAAAAAAAGTGTTCCTTGAAAAACCAAGTACCTTTGGCTCTACCTAGCCCCTATGTAACGGCCCTATCTGTTTAATAAGCTACCATGTACATTTAGTCACGCATACTACAGCATCAATATCTAGAAACATATAGAAAAAAGCTTCTATCTCCAAATGTATTAAAGGCAGACAATAGATTTTTTTCTACAGGGCATACGAATGAAGTTTTTTTTATTATTGGTATTATAGATAGACTCAAGACAGAGTTTAGGATTCGACCGTAAAAACCTCTCCCCCCCCCCAAAAAAAAAACAACTAATAAATGTAATAGCAATAGTTGCTGGACTATTGCTGCACCCCTCAGGTGTGGTATCTTACGATGCGGCTTCCCTTATATTTCTTCTTCTTTTTTTATTAAAAACCTTGCTTTGTGTCTCAAGGTGTCCACCATAACTTAAACAATTGCATGAACCCCAACCGCTTACTTTATATAAGCTTGGTTAAGCAACACTCGTCCCTCAAAAGAGAGGAGAGCATCACCCACCACTCACCAGCCGTCAGTAGCAAGCGGCAGCTTATCCTAAGGACCAGTAATAGTGAGAAAACGTCTTTATCCCGTCTCTGGCTGCTCCTACGTTAATTTGTCTTATACCACGTTCAGCAGCTCATGTGTCTACGGGGGACTAACCTCCTTCCTGGTTTGATCTTTCCTGTCAATTCCAGCTTCAATACATCCAATATTAATCGCATATTCTACGACAAATACCTTGTCTCATAGTCAAGCAACGGACAAGACAGCTAGTGACTTGACGGTGAATGAAATTAGCAGTTGTATGCCCCTGTTTATTCCTATTATATCAGGGGCCAAAGGGCGTCCATTATCTCAAGGTGTCCATTATCCTAAGGACCAGTAATAGCGAGAAAAAGTCTTTATCCCGTCTCTGACTGTTCCTCAATTAATTTGTCTAGTACCACGTTCAGCAGTTCATGTGTCCACGGGGGACTAACTTCCTTCCTGGTTTGATATTTCCTGTCAATTCCAGCTTCAATCCAATCAATATTAATCGCATATTCCACGACAGATACCTTGTCTCATGGTGAAGCAACGGGTAAGACAGCTAGTGACTTGACGGTGACTAAGATTAGCAGTTGTATGCTCCTATTTATGCCTATTATATCAGGGGCACTACGAAAAAGTTATCATCACTACCCCTAATAAAGACTTGGAGAAATAGATACCACTTCCTAAACTTGGCATGAAAGTGCTCTGATCTGCTTGAAACTTATGGGCCAAAGGGAAAGAGAGGACGAATTTCCAAAGGCGTACATTGCTTCCGAGTCCCAACTTCTTTCCCTAGGAACTTACCAAGGTCTTCTTGAAAGTATGAACAGATTGCTAAAGCCAAGCAGGTCTACTCCAAGAAACGTGTTGCATTACATTTCTTTCAGTCAACACAACAGAAGTATTTAAAGGTACTTGTCAAACCAGGAAAAATTTGAAGCCACATAGGACTTAATTGAAAAAGGCAGTAGCCAGTGTTCCGTAGGAGATTTTTTTTTAGACAGAGGTATCTGTCTACTAAATTTCGAGTATATCTCAGTGCTTTTGACTTTTTGGTAAGACGGCTTTTATTTGGGACAATTTATCTTCGTTTTAAGGTTAACCTGATGATTTCATTTTTTTATTTTTTCATATTGAATTTTGGTCGCTTTAAGACTTACTTCTGCCTATTTTGGTTGTCATTTTAGCCTTTACTTTTACTTTAAAATCTTTTCTAGGGAAGCATTTTAAAACTAATTGAATAATAAACCTAATTGATTTTATGAAATCTAAAAATACGGAAAACGCTAATCTTACCATAAGAAGAACAGCTGGAGATAAAGCTCCGGATAGGCCAGCCATCATATTTCCAGCTCCAATAGCTGAGTTTCGCACAACAGTTGGGAATAATTCAGCTGTATAGTTATATATTACGGCAAACGACCCAGAAATTAGAAGCTTTCCAATCAACACAGTAGATATTTGAACAATACCCATACCATAATCTAGAAATACAAGCAGTAGAAGTCAGGGTAGCTACTGATGGAAGAATAAAAACACAAGAAATATACTTTAAACTTTCACATATTGCATAAAATTTAGATTTAAGCCCGCTAAAGCTGCGTCTTCTGAACTGCTTCATTGTAAGAATTATATGGATTTTCATCTTTTCAAAATTTTCATGTTATCAATTTTTTTCCCTTGCGGAGTGTTTCAAATTTATCTTTTCAAACAGTTCGTGGTAACGAACTGTAAGTAAGGAGCGACCCCGCTCAATAGTAACCAAACTTAAAAAACGGAATTTTAATACCAATAGATGTATCAAAAGAATCGACTTATTATGCTGATTTCAAATATATAAGTTTCATCAAGTTTAGTCTTACCCAGGACAGGCTACGAGCCTGAGAAAACTTGCCTGATTTTCGAGAAAAGAGGAAAAGCCCATTAAAAGTGATAGAATCTTAATAAAAATTCCCCCATCAGATTCGGCGTATCAGAGAACCTTTCGATAGAGGTATCAAGCTCTTATCTGCGAAAATGTGGAATTTTGTATTTTTTGCCAGAAGAAAGATCACGGATGCGTGTTTATTTGTTGTTGTTTTTTTTTTTTTTTTTTTTTTTTTTTCAGGAGTGATAGTATCAACCCAGTGGTCCTAGAATATCGAGGGCTCATTCAAACGATAACTAAAAGTTCTAGTGCTCTTTTTAAGTGACCAAAAACATTGGAGGGCAACTAGACCCCCTCCCGCTCACGGCACTTTTTTCTCAAAACCATCTTTTCAAAACTTTGAAATAGCCATTTTGTTCATTATATTTGAAAGGCCGAATAACTTTACCTTTGGAGATATCATGACCCTCTACAGCCCCTGGGAAAAGGTCTTTAGGCTATAAAGTTTGCCCAATGTTTACGTAAAGTATTTTTATTCGGAAGTATGCACACATTTTCAGGTGGGTGGGGGCAAATTTTCTACGGGGAAGGATTTTCCACGGGGAGAATTTATCATGGGTAGGGAAATTTCCAGGGAACAGATTTTTCAACAAAATCCTTCTTATGTCTTGCTTTTTCCTTGCTGACTCAGTTTTACGCGTGGAGATGTTAAAAGTAATTGCCCGGGGTAAAGTTTCACCAGGATTGAATTGTCAAGAGAATATATCCGTGGGGAGGAGGGATTTTTCCGCGGATGTGGAGCCAGATTTCCTGGCATTATTGAAAAACGATCAGAAATCAAAAAAAGTTTTTTCAACTGAAAGTCAGGAGCAACATTAAAACTTAAAACAAACAGAAATCATTATGTATATGAGGGGGAGTGCTCCTCCTCAGCACCTCACTCTTTACGCTTAACTTTGAATTTTGTCACAATTCTTTAAGAACGACTCGTGAAACACTAGGTTTGTTTAATTAGAACAATAAGAAGATATTTTTTAGAAGTACTAGAAAACTTTAGCGTAAACAGCGAGGTGTTGAGGAGGAGCAACCTCCCTCATATACGTAATAATTTCTGTTTGTTTTAAGTTTCAACGTTGTTCCTTACTTTCAGTTGAAAAAACTCGTTTTTTTATTTAATCAAACCAAGAACCGTGTGTAAGTACTAGGGTTTAAACTCGATCATATAAACTGCCATTTTACTCAAGTATAAACATATTTTCAAAACTCACAATCGAATCTAAAAAACTCAAAATTATGTTTTTTTTTTATTTCAAAACTTCTTAATACAAAACTAATAACAAAAGTCTGAATTTTTCGGCTTTACATTGGGAAGTCTTTATAAACGAAAAAAAAAAAGAACACAAACTAGCATGAAAAAAAAAAAAAAAAAAAACAAAACAAACGCTTTACCAAAAAAAAGAAAACGAAAGAAAACTAGTATTTTGCCATCTAGTATTTGATGTTTCTTTGCTTGTTTTCAAATTCATAATTATGTTTCTTCAGAAACTGAGATCAGTATGTTTGACCCTTGGTGTACAAAAAGGCTAAGGTTATTACGGTGAAGCTTTCAGGAAATGTTGAACTAATTGAAAACAAACTATTTGCTTGCTGATTGTCAAAAGGTTGCATCTCAGAAACGAAATTTTCCTGAGATGAAACTTTCAGGGAATGATCAGGAGAATTAGCAATTGACCAAAAAGCAATTTGTCCACACTGCTACTACTTCTACTACTACGGCTACGACTAATATTATTACTTCGACTTCAACTAAGGCTAAGGGTATTGGGATAAAAATTTTAGGGAGCATTGAGGGGAAAGTTGAACTAAATTGAAACACATTATGTGCATACAGGTTGTCACAAGAGCGTATCAGTAAAATCTTAAGAAAGGCTTGGAGTAAACTTTCAGGGTATGATAAAGGGGATGTTCAATTGACAAAAAGGCAGTATGTGCATACTACTACTGCATACCACTATTACAACTACTACTACGAATACTACTACTACTAAAGCTATGGGTATTAAGGTGCATGGTACCACTACTACTTCTTCTGCTACTACTGCCACTGTATTTCCTACTACTACTACTACTACTAAAGCTAAGGGTATTGAGCTAAAATTTTCAGAGAAAGTTAAGATTTTGAATTAGATCAAAACATGCTATATGCATGCAGGTTGTCAAGAGGCAATTTCCGAAGAACTGCTTAGAATACCAAGTTGACACTTTCAGGTTACGTTGAGGGGGTTGTGGAAAAAAACAAAATGCGTTATGTGCATACTGCTACTACTTCTACTGCGACTACTACTGCTACTGACGGTAAGGGTAGTAAGATGACACTTTAAGGGGATGTTTAGAGGGATGTTAAACCAACCACAATGTAATACGGCATAATACTACTTCTACTGCTACTTCTACTAATTCTACTACCACTGTCACTATTACTGCTACGACTACTCCTACTGCTAAAGCTATGGGTATCAAGGTGAAAGTTTCAGGGAATGTGGAGGGATGTTGAACTAAATTAAAACACACTGAGTGCATGTAGGTTGTCAAAAGGTTATATTAACAATGCCTCCGGAACGGTTTAGAGTAATAAATCAAAATTTTTAGGGTATGTTGAGCAGAATGTTGAACTAACTAAAAGGCACTGTGTACTAATACTACTGCAACTGAGGCTGACGGAATTAAGGTGAAAGTTTTAGGAAGTATTTAGGGTGAGCTTGAACTAAATCAAAACAATATGTACATGTATGTTGACAAAAGGGGGTATCGGCAATACCTCAGGAACAGTTTAGACTCTAAATATACTCTAAGCCTTAGAGTTTTAAGTTGAAACTTTAAGGACATTTTCAGGGGGATGTTAAATTAACCAAAAGTTGCTATATGCATGCTATTATTACTAATTCTACTTCTAGAAGTTGCAGTAGTAGAGACAATATATACAATAAAGCTTAAACTGATGAACTAAATAAACACACAATGTGTGTATGCAGGTTGTCGGAAAGAAAGTATCAGCAATAACTCGGGAACAGCTTGGAGCATTAAGTTGTAAACTTTCAGGACATATTGAAGAAGATGTTGAATTAGTCAAAAGGCTAAGAATATTAATCTGAAATTTTTAGTGTGTGTTGAGGAGGATGATGAACTAACGAGCAGGTACTATGTGCATTCTATCACTACTAATAGGGTATTAAGGTGAAACTTTCAGGGCAGATTTTGTCGGATGTTGGACTAAATCAAAACACACAAAACGCATGCGGGTTGTCAACAGAATGCAATATCTTAGGAACAGCTCGGTGCATTAAGTTGCAACTTTCAGGGTAGGTTGAGGGGGATGTTGAACTAACCAAAAGGGACAATGTGTTACACTAATAACATTGTTGTTGCTGTTAATATTATTGCTACGACTACTATTACAGCTAAGACTAAGGGTGTTAAAGGGAAGCTTCCAGGAAATATTTAGGGGCATGTTGAATTAAGGGAAAAATAATATATGCCTGCAGGTTATCAAAAGGACGTATCAGCAATTTCTCAGAAACGGCTTAGATTAAGAAGTTGAAACTTTTAATGCATATTTAGGGGGACGTTGACCAAACGGCACGACGTACATACTGCTAAAATTATTACTACTAAAACTGGTACTACTACTACTACAACTGCTACTATTACTACTTCTACTAAAGCAATGGGTATTAAATTGAAACTCTCAGAAAATGTTCAACTAGATTGAAGCACAATATGTGGATGCAGGTTGTCGAAAGGGCGTAACAGCTATATTCAAGGAACTGCTTAGAATTCTAAGCTGAAATTTTCAGTATATGTTGAGTAGGAAGTTGAACCAAGCAAAAGGTGCTATATGAATGCTACTACTACTACTACTACTACTAAAACTATAGCTATAACTATCACAACTACTACTACAACTACAAATACAATTGCTACTACCACTACTACTACTACTACTACTGCTACTACTACTATTACTACTTCTACTACTACTACTACTACTACTACTACTACTATTACTGCTGCTACTACTGCTACTATCACTATTACTGCAACTACTACTACTACTATTTCTACTACTACAACAACTACTACTAAGGCTAAAGGTATTAAGGTGGGATTTTCAGGGAATGTCAACGAATGAAAAGGCGCTATGTGTATACAGACTGTCAAAAGGGTGTATCAGCAATATCTCAGGATCGGCTTAGAAATATCAAGTTGAAACTTTCAGAACATGTTGAAAAAAAAAACAATTTTACATCTTTGTTCTTTGTTAACTTTATTAAATGCAAAATTGGTAAGACTTTCAGCAATGAACATCAGTAATATTAAATTGTCTATTCAAGCTCATTTGTTCTTTTTTTCAGTAATTTTGGCTACGATGGTGTTTTTTTTTAATATTACGAGAAATAGAAACATATTTATGCTCATCTTCGGTCAAATATAGCTCTCACTTTTCTTTAGAAACTTCTTTTATGGAAAGTTTTTTTTTAATTAATCACATTTTAAAAATGCTAAGAAACTCCAAACGCTAGATAGCTTTGGTGATTGTTTTCGAAACATATGCCAGTATCTTCTCTTACAAGTTAACCATATTCCTTGACCTAGACGGCAGTCTTCAATAATCCGGAAGATAGGAGGGAATAATTATCTTAAGGCTAGTTCAGAGCATGGGAAACCTGATGGGATAAACGGATTGGTACGAAAGAAATTATATTTAACAACAGGTGAAAGATTTTCCTAAAAACTCAGAAAACATGTGCTTGTGTGGAATTTTTGCGGCCAAAAAGTCGGCAGAAAATTTTAATACATGCCACCAAAATCAGATAAAATACTTCCGATGTAGAAGCTGCTTCATCCCTTGCTTTTTTCATAGCATGAGTCATGTCGAATAAAAACCAAAAGCATCAGAACAAACGTTCTGAACAACAATCCTCAAATTGAGTTCTTTCGGGTGGTTTAACATTGATATGCCTTTTACTTTAAAATTATATTCTCACTTTTTGATCGATGACGGATGAGACCAATCGTAACCAAAGAAAACCTCGACCACAAAAACTGATCGGTGCGATTAAGAAAACCAAGCAATTTTCCCATTGCACTTACCGGTTATTCTGGGTTTGCTATGTTTTTGTACATGCCATTTGAAAAGTTTTAGTGCGTAGCTTTATTCAGTAATGACAGCAGTAGTAAAACCATCATATGGGGACCAGTTAGCCAATTTTCTGCGTAAAAATTACAGCCACCAAGAAATGAAAAAGAAGCACGTAACGAGAAATTTTCAGCCACGTCATCAGTTCTAAATCAGGTTTCATAATATTGCGATCAAAACTTTAGCAGGGCTTTTATTAAAACTACCATTTTAACCAGTCGTACTGCGAAGATGATAAAGCAATTCTGAGACATAATAAAACAAAAACAATTTTTTTTTTAGTTAACCTCTTTTTAGAGGGCTGTCATCGTTTTTTATAGAGGTTAAAGAAAAACAATCTTTAAAAGAAATGATAATTTTCTGCTTTTCCTTGAAAGTCACCGTCAATTCATTTAGGAATCGTATTTGTGAAAAGTTCCGTTTACAGAACCTATTAGATCCTGATGGACCAAACAGTAAATACAAACCATGGTAAATAGTTAAGTTAATTAGGTATGGCAGAAGATATTTAAAAAAAGATAATAATCCTAACATAATGCTTCACATTAATTTGAGCACATCAATTAATCATCTTCTGCCTCTTCTTAAGGGTCACTGGTGATCAGGATGAAAGACTAAAAATTCTGAGAAGTCTATTACAGTAGCCACTTGACGAAAAAGTACGTTCAATATAGAGGTTGAAAATGCTTACCTCTTGGTATATTGGCTGATACAATGCATATTATGCCTCCAATCAGCATAAATATTGACATGGTACATCTTCTGCCTATTCGGTCAACTAAAAATGGCGTAAAGATGTATGTAGGTAACTCCACCACTGATACTAAGAAGAGCGTAAGATGAGGGTTCCCTACTAAGGCAGCAGAATTGAAGGACAGGCCATAATAAACAAAACTGTTTGCAAACCTAAGAGAAATTCAACAGTTGCATTAGTTACATTTTATAATTTCATATGCATATTGACTTACATTTGATTTTGCCAATGGCACTTATTATCCATTCCTAAACAGATTTCTATAATCTTTTTACGCCTACCAGCACTTGGAATGTTTTCAAGAAGTATTGTGTAAGGATAACCTTAGGCTCTCCTTTGGCTAACGGTTTTTCAAACATTAAGCTGTACGAAAAATCTGGTTCAATTCCGATTTCTACAATTATACAATTATTATTAGAAAACGGCGAAGATGGATAATTCACATTTTGAGAATGAAGGATGACAGATTACCAAAGATTGTACTTTTTGGTTATCCTTCTGCAGCAAAACAAAAAGAAGGTCGTCCCCGAATGGAGTGGGATGAGGAGGTTTCCCTCTTACGAATCAGTTTTTGTGCTACAAGTTTTTATAGGCTTCCTATGGTAGCCTACTGATAAGTTTTTCATCTGTCGTGAAGCGAAAATGAGAAAACAATTTTCCCCCATAAAAAAAGATTTAAAGGAAATCAAAACTCCATATATATATATATATATATATATATATATATATATATATATATATATATATATATATATATATATATATATATATATATATATATATATATATATATATATATATATATATATATATATATTTTGCATATATTTTGCAATATATATATTTTGCATATATATCGTATTTTGCATATATTGTGTCAGCCGGAGGGGGTTGAGTGTTAAAATTCCTGGCCACCCTATTAGTACCCTTGTGTACATGTCTGCTGCAATATCAAAAAAGAAACCATAATCGCGGATTTCATTTCCTACTCTCTTACTTATTTCTGTCACGATATTTACGTTCGACTAAAAAAAATCTTAAGGCATCAAAAGGACTAACTTTTGCATTAACATAAACCAAGAAGCTCATGTGAATAGTGCCATACAAATACTGTGATCCCCATCTCCATCCTCTGAAACCTTCGAAAGACTTGAGTGATATTTATATTTTTTATAGAAAACAATGCGTATTCTCGAAAGTTTTGGTTTTTATTTGTCAAAATATCCGCAACAAAAAGAGGGGTGTAAAAAATAATATGACACTCTTAAAATTCTAGGAGTCAAGTTAAGAAGGATTATTTTTCTCGCATATAATTTTTGAGTTCTAGCTTTCTATATCACATGTTAATTGTCAAATTTTTTTTAATTTTCTCGTACATTTTTTCTATTTTACATTTGTGAGCTTTCTTTGCAAATTACAGATTTAAATTCTGTTCCAACATGGTAAGCAAATTTAGTTAATAGCTCTGATCCATTTCTGTATTATTCTGTCCTTTAAATGTTTACCACTTGTTTTTGCTTTCTTTATTTTATTTTACATACATTTTATTACAAGGCTATTTTGTTTCGAAATTTGAGTTACATTTTCTTTCCTTATTCACAAAAATAGCAAGTAAATAAAGCTTTTGACACACAAAAAAGTTTCACATCTTTTTGTCTATTCAAAAGACAAACGAATCTTATAACAATTAGAATGCCCGCAACCTATGTTTATTTTTGCCAAAATCTTGTAAAATTAATGTTGTGCAATAAAACACCCTTTGAGACACTGCGGTCGAACTGATTAGCACGAACTACTTACTATGAATTAGCCTAGAGCCAGGGAGCAAGTTTTTTGAATAGGTCCCAGCGACGTTTTTTTAATAGCATTGTTCGTATTTAGAATTACAGCTCAACAGTTTTATCTCAACCATAAGTCTTACCAGCTGAAGCAAGCATTGAGAAGTCGTATTCTTAGTCTAGGCTTCTTTAATAGATCACATAGTCCTAGGGTCTCCCCGCTGTCGCTACTCGAAAACATGTTTGCCAGTTTTTCCTCCGATACACTAGCAAGCGGAATATCTTGTCCATTCATGGCAACAGCTTTTTGGATTATCTGTTTGGACTCTTGAATTCGTCCATGACTATATAACCATCTAGGTGATTCATCAACGAGCCTAAAATAATGAATAATCAATTCTATAAAGGTTTCTTAACTGTAGGGCGGATGGAAACACTCTGGTCGGGGGGGGGGGGTCCCAAACGTAACCAACCTCTAGGTTGTTTTATATGCCTCTTTATCATTTAATAGTTTACAGATAATAGTCACGATCAATCACACTGAACTACGGAAACAAAATGGAGTGGTAAATGGAAAAAGGTGCACACACGAACAACTTATGTCAAAATTCACCTCTTCGTGGCATCTTTTCCGTGGTCTTCATGAAATGAAATTTGTCATACTCCTTCTCTCTCAAAAGGGTCGGACATATGCTCATCTATGTCCAGACACAAATTCTTGCGTAAGTGCTAGCTCTAAGTCTGAGACTTAGCCGCCGCACAAAAGCCTCCTTTGAATGGTAAAAGTTTCATACATTGCTGCAGAATAAATGTATGTAGAAAAGTCTCCAGGCATTCCAAAATATTTAATTTTATTCAAAACCGTCAGTGAAAAGGGGAGACGTTTAGAATTGTTCTAACATTAGTCACGTATTTTACTAGGAAATAATCGCACTGCTATTAGCAACACATACTTATGTTTACAAGTTTATGCAATTCCTGCAATTTTGCGACAAGCCTACTGCTTGTTGCAAATCGCAAGTCCTAGCTGAGTGGTTAGCGCGCTAGACTTGGAAATCTGATAACAGGGGTTCGAGTCTTGGTGTCGCTGGTTATTTCGTTTGGAAAGGGGGTCAATGGTGTGACTCTGTAAGCTCAGCCAGAAGCGACCCAGCTCTAAATGGGTACCTGGAGAAATCTGGGGGAAAAACACGGGAAGCGTCGGATGATTTGCCCTCCAACCACGCATTGCAGTCCCGGCCGAAGGCAGCAAATCAGGATATCGGTACCTGTGCTACGCAGACTCTCTGATCAGCATGCGAAAAAAAAAACAGTTTTCTACTGCTGTAACTTACTCTGAGAGGACAAAACACTTATATCATTGGATCCATCAGTTTCAGATGCATTTTTCAATCTAAAAAATGCCAAGCATATTTCACTGATTTAATTTGTTAAACGAATAAAAGCAGCTCTCAGCTACTGAACGATATCAAAATTGTCACCCTACGTTGAAATACCATAGGACTGCAGAAAAATAAAACAAAAAGTTTCAGAGGGAGCTGAGACATTTCAATGTGACATACATACAAATACGCAGCACACGTACATTCAAATACATATAGATGCAAACATACATATGCAAACAGTTATACACACATGTACATACACAGTGTAACATACAAAAATACATTCAATAGCGTAATATGTATCGTAACGTAACATGAAACATTTTCAGAAGGCGTGTAAGCCTCATGGATGTGCGAGATTAACCTTTACGTGCAAGACATTCTTCTACCAAAATGTTTCTAGCGATTTCTATGAAAGAAGGTTCTTCTGTAAGAGTGGGAGCAGCCGAGATTAAGAACTCTCATATAATATCATAGGCAGCGCAATAGCGCTGCCTAAGTAAAGAACGATGTTGACACAACGTATTATTTATTTTTTGGTTTTAGACCAGGGCACTTCGTATCGAAGAAGATGTCGTAGAAACTTCAAAAAGGGCTCATTCGATTGGAAATTGAAAGGGCTAGTGCCCTTTTTAATAGTCGAAGTGATTGGAGGGCAACTAACCCCCCTCTCACGCCCACCATTTCCCCAATCACATTCAATCAAATTTTGCCATAGCCATTTTGTTCAAAGTAGTTGAAAGGTCCAGAAATTATGTCTTTGAGATTGACACCCCCTCCCCCAGGAACCCTCAGGGCAAACGTTGTAAGTTATGCCCTAGGGGCATATAATGTTTTTATAGAAAGCGTTTTCGTAGAAACTTCAAAAAGGGCTCATTCGATTGGAAATTGAAAGGGCTAGTGCCCTTTTTAATAGTCGAAGTGATTGGAGGGCAACTAACCCCCCTCTCACGCCCACCATTTCCCCAAACACATCCAATCAAAATTTTGAAATAGCCATCTTGTTCAACGCAGACGAAAGTTCTGAAAATTAGGTATTTGAGGATGACAAACCCCCACAGCCCTCAGGGCAAAGGTTGTAAGTTATGCCCTGGGGGCATAAAAGGTTTTTTTTATAGGAATCGTTGTTGTAGAAACTTGCCCTTTTTAATAGTCCAAAGTAATTGGAGGGCAACTAGTCCCCTCTCACGCCCACCATTTCTCCGAACACATCCAATCAAAATTTTGAGATAGCCATTTTGTTCAACGTAGTTGCAAGGTCCAGAATGACAAACCCCCCCCCCATTTCCCCCAGGGCAAAGGTTGTAAGTTATACCCTGGGGCATATAAAGCTTTATAGAAAGTGTTGTCGTAGAAACTTCAAAAAGGGCTCACTCAATTGGGAACTAAGAGGGCTAGTGCCCTTATTAATAGTCAAAAGCGATTGGAGGGCGAATGCCCCCCCATCCCACGCCCATCATTTCCACAAACACTTCCGAACAACATTTTTATATAGCCATTTTGTTGAACGTAGTGGAAGGATCCGGAAATTATGTCTTTGAGTATGACAACCCCCTCCCTACTGCCCTCAGGGCTAAGGTTGTAAGTAATGCCCTGGGGGCATATGAAGTTTTTACAGAAAAAGTTGTCGTAAGAGCTTCAAAAAGGGTTCATTCGATTGGAAATTGAGAGGGTTATTGCCCTTTTTAATAGATGAAAATAATCGGAGGGAGAATCATCCCCCCCCCCAACGCCCATCATTTCAACAAACACTTCCGATCAAAATTTTGATATTGCCATTTCGTTCAACATAGTTGAAATATCTGGAAATTATGTCTTTGAGGATGACACCCCCCCCCCCATAGCCCTCAGGATAAGGGTTGTAAATTATGCCCTGGGGGCATATAAGGTTTTTATAGAAAGTGTTGTCGTAGAAGCTTCAAAAAAGGCCCGGAGCTTGAGAAGACTAGTGTCTTTTTTATTAGTCGAAAGTGATCTGAGGGCAAATGACCCCCCCCCCCCCCCTCTACGCCCATCATTTCCCCAAACACTTCCAATCAAAATTTTAAGATAGCAATTTTATTTAAAGTATTTGAAAGGCCCGGAAATTATGTCTTTGAGGATAACAAATCCCCCCAGCCCTCAGGCAAGGGTTGTAAGTTACGCCCTTGGGGCATATAAGGTTTTTATAGAAAGCGTAGTCATATAAACTTTGGAGGGGGCTCATTGGATGGGTAATCAGACGCTCTAGTGCTCTTTTTAAGAGTTAAAGTGATCGGAGGGCAGCTACCCCCCCCCCCCAAACACACACACACACGTTGTATTGTCCCGAAATGCATCTAATAGAAATTTTTAGATAGCCATTCTAGTTAAATAGTCTAAGTATCATATAACAAGGCTTTTGGGGTTGAAACAAACCCCAGAGATTAGGGACAAAGGTTGTAAGTTATGCCCAGGGGGGGCATTTAAGGTTTTTATGGAAGGGATGGTTGTTTAACTTTAGATGAGGCTCATTTGGTCGAAAATTGGAAGTTCTAGTTCCTTTTTAAGCGTCAAAAGTTAAGAACCCCCCCCCCCCTGGGAAGACAACCCCCCTTTCCCCTACAGCTCTCAGGGAAAGGGTTGTAAGTTATACCCTTGGGGCACATAAGGTTCTTATAAAAAGGGTGATGACTCATCGGATTTGTAATCATAAGTTCTAGAGCCCTTTTTCAGTGACAAATTGATCTGAGAGGTGGTATACCTCCCCCCTCCCACATACACACACACAAACACGTCATGTTTTCCAGAGATGTATCCAATAGATATTTTGAGACAGTCCTTTTATTCAAAATAGTCCAAATACCATAATACAAGCTTTTTGAGGTTGATACAAACCACCAGAGCATGAGGGCGAGGGTTTTAAGTTTTGCCCCTGGGGCATTTAATGTTTGTATGGAAGAATGGTTGTATAAGCATTAGAGGTGGCTCAATTGGTTGAAATTGGAAGTTCCAGTTCCCTTTTCAGAGTCAATAGTGATGGAAGTCAAACAGCAGCCCTCCTCCCACCCAACTACCCCTCTTTTCACCAAATGCATCTGATTGAAATTTTACGATAACAATTTTGTTTAAAATAGTCCAAAGAACATTTAACAATGCTTCCAGGGTTGGCACAACCCCCCACAGCCCTGGGGCAAGGGCTTTAAGTTATGCCCTGGGGGGTGTATAAGGTTATTATGGAATGGGTGCTCGTATTAAATTCAGATGGGTCTCATTTGATTTTAAATTAGCAGTTATAGTGCCCTTTTTAAGAGTCAAAGTGATTTGAGAGAAACCTCCCCCCCCCACGCCCATCATTTCCCATAAGAAGTATCCAAACAAAGTTTTGAGACATCAATTGTTTCAGCATTGTTGAAAGGTTCAGTAATAATGCTTAACAATAGTTGTAGTAGCAGCAGTACCATTAGTAGCATTATGCAAATGGCGCCTTTTTTTCAACATCCCCTTCAACACACGACGAAATTTTTAACTTATTACCATCAACCGGTCCTGAAGCATTGCTCATACGCCCTGTTGACAACCTATATGGGCATAGTGTGTTTCGATTTATTTCAATACAGTTACAGTATTGCCCATAATTTTCGCCTTAATACCTTTAGGTTTATTATTTGTAGTAATAGCACCAGTAAATATAGTAGTAGCAGTAGGAGTACAGTTAATAGTAGTAGTCATAGCTTTAATAATAGTAGTAGTAGTAGTAGCAGTAATAGTAACAGTAGCAGTAGTTGTAGGAGTAGCATTAGCATTGTGATGCAAATATTGTCCTTTGAATATTTCAACATTCCCCACAACAAGTGTTGTAAGTTTTAATTTCGCACAAGGAACTGTTCCTAAGATATTGCTGATATGCCCTTTTGACAACCTGCATACGGATGGCAGGTTGTCATCCGTACAACAGAAATAATCTCTGAAAATTTAACCTTCATACCTTCATAGGTTGTGGATTTTGGACTAGCCAGAAGACACTGTGTTTATTCATTTAATGCTGCTTCTACGGTTACTGTAACTAACGACACTAAGTTGAAACTTTTAGGGAACGTTTAGGAGGAATTTCAATTAAACGAAAAACCTACATGAGTATAAGACATATAAGCACTATAGGGCATATAAGGACATAGCCTGCGATGCTCTATCATAGCTAGTAATATCACTGATATTCTAAGGATTTAATTTGATTGAAAATTAAAAGTTCTAGTGCCCTCTTAAGAGTCAAAAGTAATTAGAGGGCAATCTGACCTCCTCTTTAGCTCATAGTTCTTCAGACACTTTAAAGCAAAATTTTGTTCAGCATAGCTGAATGGTCTAGGAACTATATGTCTAAGGTTATTGGGTAAATCAACCCTCAACAGTTATGTAATTTGCCCATTATGCTTAAAAACTAAATGTTGCTTTAAAATTAAATCAAAACACACTGTTTGTATGCTGGTTGCCAGTAAGACATCTCAGCAATATACCAAGAACGACTAAGGGTATTAAGTTCAAATTTTCAGGGCTACTTCTATTACTACTTCTGCTCTTAAGATTTTACTAAATCAAAAGAGTGTAAGTGTATCCAAGCTGTGAAAGAGCGTAGATATGATTTTTTGGGAATGGTATCAACTTTTATTTATCAGGTCAGCTAGAGGATGTATATGACTAACTTAAATACTACTATTTGTGTCATGATTTTCAAAAGAGTTTATGTTGTTAAAAATTGCTGAAAAAGTTTCTCTAGCATCAAATAGCAGGCCAAACTATAAATTCTTAAAGGAAAACCGTAAAGATTCAAACTTTTATTTTTTTTTTTCTTATAAAACGAACAGAAATCAATTAAAAATTTTTCCACAAAATAAGTTTTTTTTTTTGAAGTAAAGAACTCCATTAAACCAAAAATGAACAAAAATAGAATCAAATAATCTACCAAGCATACAACTACCACAAATCAGTATCAATAAATAAATGAAACCAAAACGAGCAGAAATTAAAATCTTTGACATAAATTCTTTTAAACGTTTTCACTTTTATAACTCTAAGAAATCGAAAATTAATTAAGATTTCAAGGAATAAATATCAGCACATATATATTAAACTGACAATGCACATTCATTTGAATTTTTCTAGTAAAGTACAAATTATATTCTGGTATTTAGAAAGCATACGGGGTTTTGGACCGTACTCACATTAATTTCTGCTCGTTTTTAGTTTGACTCTATTATTTATTTTAATTTCTGCTCGTTTTGGGTTTCATTTATTTATTGATACTGATTTGTTGTAGTTGTATGCTTGGTAGATTATTTGATTCTATTTTGTTCATTTTTTTTCTTTTAATGGAGTTTTTTACTTTTTTTGAAACACTTATTTTCTGGAAAAAGTTTTTTTTGATAAATCTCATAAATAATCAAGCTGAAAGCTCACACTTGGTAGACGCAGCATTTTTAGAAGCTCAATGACATGATCATCGTTTTAGATAAATATCTTCCTCAAAATCGATTGGAGTATCTCACACTTCTAATTAAATATTTTTAGGCTCACTTCTCGTTCCTTTTCCCCGAGTTAGTATTTATATCTATTATTCTAGCCCCTGATGTTATGCCTACAAAAGAACTTTATATCGATTTATTTTTGCTCGTACATCAAACATAATATTAATACTCAAAATTCACTTTTGCCGTGATTTACTAATTAACATATTGAGAAACATGTTTCTTCGAAAGCATTTTATATGGGTCTTTTTCTGGGTTTCATAGATATTTTTTCAGCTAATATGAATTCTGAGTGAATTTCATACAAAATACCAAAAATTTTGGGGCTTTGTTTCTGAGCAATTACTAAAATTACTAAATTATATTAAATGCAATATAACTACCCAAAGAGCTAATCAGGTGACTTGCACAAAAAAACTGCAGCGGGTGCTATTTTGCGAGGACAATATAAAAAAATCTTGCTTCTTCCCCCAAATAATTTTCTTTCAGTCAACATATCCCGTCCTTCCAAAAAAAGAAAATCAACTTGATCCCCTAGCCGTGAAGCAAAACGACTTGAACTTACCAGACTGTGTACACAATTTGTCACCTTTTAATAGAACCAACTAACCGTACGAGCTGCATAGCATTAGGGTCTGTTTTCAGATGATTGATTAGCTGGGTGTGATGGAAAATATTCATATGAAGTAAGAATATTCATTGCAGCAAAAAAAGAATTGTTTCTCAGATTTGGTAGTCAATACTTTCATCATACCTTTTCAGTCTTGGCGGAAAAATATAATAGAGGAAGAAATTCGGAAGAGATAAAACAACCCCGTAAATAGCTATTATTTGCAAAATATCTTACCACCAGTGACCAATAAGGAGTAAGCCATGCAATCCATAGACCAATTGAAGGATATTCCAGTCTCTAATAGCATAACCCCAGCCAGCAACAGTCATAGCCCCACAAGCAAAGGCAAATTGAAATCCAAAGCCACAGTAGGTCCTATGTTTAGTAGAGACCATCTCCATTGCTGGAAATAAATTTGACATAATAGACAGCTTATGGTTTTGCCCTTTATTCCGTCTGGCTAATTTAGATAGAACTACCCATAATGAATTTTTCTGTGATCGCATGCAGCTTTGGTTGCAGTATTCTGCGCTGCTTAATACGTGTATGCACCTAAGAAAAACTTTATAGAGCGGGGACTAGAATTTCTAGTTTTGATATTTGAATCACATTTTGAGATCTTTTGGCATCTTTTCCTCATAAAATTTTTATCACAGGTTTTATTTTCTGAGTTTTTTTATGTTCTTGTGTTTTATTATTTTCTTTTTTATTTTGCTTTTCCATCATGTATTTTTACTTGTCACAACAAAATATCTGTCTGACTAGCCTTTTTTTTTCTTTTTCTTTCTTACAAAAATATCGTCTAAGACGTTCTTATTTAAAGATTTGAGTGCCTTTTGTTGTTAACATTTTGAAAGTAGAAATACTACTCGGCTCTGGAAAAACAAAATACACAAAGGCTCTAGAAAAAGAAGGAATTATTAGCAGGCGTCATAAAAAGCCCCCAGCTCTGCAGGGTTACCCAAATTATGCAATTGGTCCACACAAAGCTACAGCTTCACAGATACATTTTAATAGAATGTGATAATATTCAACCTTGCAGCAATCAGGATGAGACAATAATTCTCAATGTGCTTGTATGAAAACTTTAAAGTGAAGAACATGCGTCGGTATCTCCCCTCCCCCAGCCCATCTCAATCTCTATTAAGTATTTTTGATTGATACCCTTGGTGGAGTCCATGGTATTTAACGGCTGATGAGATTGTTAATTACAAATTTGTGGCGATTGTTGTAATTTAGAATTCGGGCAATTTAACAAGTGATTTTTCGAATCATTCTATTCTTTACTTTTCTGAGAATTGGGAATTGCTCCCAAAGTAAATACTTGACTTCTTATGTTTTCGGCCCAGTATCCATCTTTTTGATGTAATGGGTTAAAAGTAAGTAACATTATTATTAGTGTCAGACAATACTACCCTAATATTTTACAAATAATGTTTTTTGATTTCAGCTAATTCGTTAATTAAGGATCTCTGAGGTTTTTGAGCACAAACTTGAAGCTACAATTGCAATGCTGAAGTATGACTAGCTTACTCCCATTCGTGTGTTATTAATTAATATTAGCTGCACTTGTTAATCAAATGCATGAGCAAAAATTAATAATGTTATTATAATTAATACCAATAATATTAAATACATATTTTACAGATAGTGCTTGATGTTCACCAAAGTCGACATTTTTCTGAGATTTCTGATTATTTTTTATCAAAAACCTGAGGATGAAATTGAATTACTGAAGTATTTCAACTAAAAAGCTAGTTGCATTAAAATACTACATCTGGTCAATTAATTAATATTATCTGCAATTATTAATGAAAACTATTAGCCACAATTGATGCAACTACTATATATAAAAACTATATAATTAAAAAGCGAAGAGAAATCAAATTAAAAAAAGCAAACTTATTCTCATCAAAAGCAAAGGGCAAATCAAAACAAAATAAAAAATGAATCCAAGCCTAAATTGTAGAAAGAGTCCCATAAATAAAGGTAGCATTACCACCCTATACCCCCCCCCAAAAAAAAAAGGATAGAGTCTAATTTGCATTCTTCTGAAAATATATTTATTTTTTTATATCATGTTTCTTTTTTCGTTATAACATAAAGAATTATTCTCAGGAATTTTTTCGGCTTCCAGGAATTTTATTGATACTTGGTTGCATATATACGACCATCCAAATGGTTTTATAAGTCTAATAGGTCATGTATATTCATCGATTGCATCTTTCTTTTTAAGTACTGAGGACAGTAAAAATGAAATTTGGGCGTTTGAACTGGTTAAGTTGAAACTTATACAACCGTTTATATGTCAAAATATTACGAAAACTCGGGTATCCAACACACAACCTTATATGTAGATTAAATAAAAAAAACAAGTTTTTTAAACTGAAAGTAAGGAGCGACATTAAAACTTAAAACGAACAGAAATTATTCCGTATATGAAAGGGGCTGTGCCCTCCTCAACGCCTTGCTCTTCACGCTAAAGTTTGACTTTCTCACAACTCTTTTTTTTAAACAATAAAATCTTTAGCGTAAAGAGCGAGGCGTTGGGGAGGGCACAGCCCCTTTCATATACGGAATAATTTCTGTTCGTTTTAAGTTTTAATGTCGCTCCTTACTTTCAGTTTAAAAAACTTGTTTTTTTTATTTAATTTCTGATCGTTTTTTAGTTAATGCAGCTTTTATTTTGGCTCGCCGGCATTGAATAAATAAACAAAATTTTCATAAAAAATTTACTTTTCTTTTGCTAAATGGCTGTCTCTAAATTTGGTTCTGACGTAATTTGCAAATTAACTTACGTAACGAACTTCTATATTCGTATATTTTTCTTCTGGCAAAAAATACACAGTTGCAGATTTTTGCAGATATGAGCTTGAAACCTATGTTATAGGGTTTTCTGATACGCTGAATCTGACGGTGTGATTTTAATTAAAATTTTTTCACTTTTAGGGGATGTTTCCCCCCTCTTTAAAAATCAGGTAAATTTTCTCAGGCTCGTAGCCTTTGATGAGTAATACTAAACTTAATAAAATTCATATATTTAGAATCAGCATTATAAGCCCATTCTTTTGATACATTTATTGACATCAAAGTTCCGTTTTTAAAAGTTTCGATTACTATTGAGCCGTATCGCTTGTTTTTTTTATTGTTTTTTTTTATTACGTATATGTTATTACGTATATGATGGGGTTCTCCCCTTAGTCAATACCACGCTTTTTACGTTAAAAGTTAAAAAAAATTTTAATTCACAAACCCCTGAATCACAAAGGCCGTTTAATTAGAATAGATAGCTCTTTTGAAAGCACTAAAAAAAACTGTAGCGTAAAGAGCGAGGTATTGACTTGGGGGAGAACCCCCTCATATACGTAATAATTTATGTTCATTTTAAGTTCTAATGTTGCTTCTTACTTTCAGTTGAAAAAACTGGTTTTTTTTAATTTAATTTCTGATCGTTTTTTAAATAATGCTTGGAAATCTGGCGCCCTCTTCATAGAAATGTCCCTTGCCCCAAAGAAACATCCTCCACGGAAAGATTCTCCCGAGTAACCCCCTCCTCCAGCCCCCCCCCCACCGGAAAAAAATTCTTCCTGAAAATTTCTGTATACTTCCCAATAACCAATACAATATGTAAGCAATGGGCAAAGTTCATAACTTGCAGCCCTTCCCCTGGGAACTGTGGGGGATTAAGTCATCGTAAAAGACATATTTATTAGATTTTCGACTATGCTAGACAAAATGGCTATCTCAAAATTTTAATTGGGTGACTTTGAGAGAAAAATGAGCGTGGGAGGGGGCCTAGTTGCCCTCCATTTTTTTTGGTCACTTAAAAAGGGCACTAGAACTTTTAATTTCCGTTCCAATGAGCCCTCTTACGATATTCTAGGACCACTGGGTCAATACGATTACCCCTGGGGAAAAAAAAAAAACAAATAAACACGCACCCGTGATCTTTCTTCTGGCAAAAAATGCAAAATTCCACATTTTTGTAGATAGGAGCTTGAAACCTCTACAGTAGGGTTCTCTGATACGCTGAATATGATGGTGTGAATTTCATTAGGGTCTATAACTTTTAGGGGGTCTTTCCCCCTTTTTTCGAAAATCAGCCAAATATTCTCAGGCGCGTAACTTTTGATTTGTAATATTAAACTTGATGAAACTTATATATTTGAAATCAGAATTAAAATCTGATTCTTTTGATGTATCTATTGGTACCAAACTTCCGTTTTTTCGAGTTTCGGTTACCATTGAGCCGGGTCGCTCCTTACTTACAGTTCGTTACCACGAACTGTTTGATCACAGTTCATATAATTATCCAGTAAGCTTATCGCAGATCATTTCTGGTCTTCGTTCTCGGAGCGAACAAAAAGCTCCTCCCACTTCTTCGTGCAGTTATTAATAGCGGGTTTCCACTTGTTTCCGATTGTTTCGCGTAAAGTGCATTATTCGTAATAGCGGGTTTCCACTTGTTTCCGATTGTTTCGCGTCTGACTTGTCTACCCGTGAAAAGATCTGACGCCGCTTATGTTTCTACGTTCTCTGGAGCACTCGCACCCCGGTCCGGGTTTTTATAATGGGTGAGATAGGGAATGATCATACTGGATAATTATATGAACTGTGATGTAGATAAACAGTTTTGGTAGTAACGGGCACCTAGCCTAAAATGACAAGAAATGTGGACGAAAAATCAGCCAAATACCTGAAAATTTTAAAATTAGTTTGTTTTTTTGTTAGATTAAATCCACTCGCTACTTGATTAAGCTTAAAACATAGAATCGCGAAGAAAAAAAGAAAACGAGGACAATTAACAGCCAGTGACAAAATTGAAACATTTAGGTAAAGACCTCCGCTTGACCGTCCTCAGTGCAGAATAAAACTGATAAAAATATAAAAAACCAAACCTTAAAGTAAAATCACAAAACTAAAATCGGATGACCATTTCTCAGTAACGGTGAAAGGGTAACTGAATAAAAAACACAAGTCTAAATGGCATTTCACAATTTCATTTTACGTAAAGCACTCTTAAAGGCTAATCGCTTTCCAGTTAGATTATTATCAGAGATTCTATTTGATTGCACAACATAATTTTGGGAATGTATGTAAAAACGATCAGAATTAATAATTTCATCATAAATGGGACTTAGAAAAGTTTCTCCAGTGTCTCTATTGAGAGCTACCTTTTGATAAATGTGCTTTTTTTTAGCACATTCTCACCGTTACTGAGAAAGTGTCGTCCAATTTTAGTTTTGTGTTTTGATTTTAAGGTTTGGTTTTTTATATTTTCATCAGTTTTATTTTGCACTGAGGACGGTCAAGCGGAGGTCTTGGCCGAAATATTTGCATAAATTTTTCAATTTTTTCACTGGCTGTTAATTTTCCTCGTTTTCTTCCTTTCTTCCCGATTTTATGTTTTATCATGATTAGCCAGTGTGGTCTCAGAAATTATCAAACAGTTCATGGTAATGAACTGTAAGTAAGGAGCGACTCGGCTCAATGGTAACCGAAACTCTAGAAAACGGAATTTTGATACCAATAGATACATCAAAAGAATCAGATTTTAATGCTGATTTCAAATATATAAGTTTCATCAAGTTTCATCAAGTTTCATCAAGTCCTACCCATCAAAAGTTACGCGCCTGAGAAAATTTGGCTGATTTTCGAAAAAAGGGGAAAAGACCCGCTAAAAGTTATAGAACCTTAATGAAAATCCCATCATCATATTCAGCGTATCAGAGAACCCTACTGCAGAAGTTAAAATGTGGAATTTTGTATTTTTTGCCAGAAGAAAGATCACGGATGCGTGTTTATTTGTTGTTTTTTTTTTCCCAGAGGTGATCGTATCGACCCACTGGTCCTAGAATATCATGGGAGGGCTCATTGGAACAGAAATTAAAAGTTCTAGTGCCATTTTTAAGTGACCAAAAAAATGGAGGGCAACTAGGCCCCCTCCCAAGCTCATTGTTTCCCCAAAGTCACCCGATCAAAATTTTGAGATAGCCATTTTGTTCAGCATGGTCGAAAAGATGATAAATATGTCTTTTAAGATGACTTAATCCCCCTAAGTCCCCGGGGGGAGGGCTGAAAGTTATGAACTTTACCCAATGTTAACATATGGTATTGGTTATTGGGAAGTATACAGACGTTTTCAGGGGGGATTTTTTCTGGTAGTGGGGGGGGGGGGGGGTCGGGGGTTATGTGGGAGGATCTTTCCATGAAGGAATTTTTCATGGGGGAAGGGATATTGCTATGAAGGGGGCGCCGGATTTCCCAGCATTATTTAAAAAAAGATCAGAAATTATATATAAAAAAACAAATTTTTCAACTGAAAGTAAGGAGCAACATCAAAACTTAAAACGACAGAAAACATTACGTATATGATTGGGTTCATCCCCTAGTCAATACCTCGCTCTTTAAAACCAAAGATTTTTTAGTACTTTCATAAGAGGTATTTATTCTAATTAACGGCATTTGTGATTAAGGGGTCATTTTTAAAGAATTGGAACAAAATTCGAACTTTAGCTTAAAGAGCAAGGTATTGACTAGGGGGCGAACCCTCTAATATACGTATTAAAAATATATGAATATAGAAGTTCGTTACGTAAGTTAATTCGTAAGTTACGTATATTTATTACTAATAAAAACGTTCGTAAATAAAATTAAACAAGTTTCGAGAAAGCCATTTAACCAAATAAAAGTAAAATTAATATTCAAATTTTGGTTTAATTATTCATGTACGGTGTGCCAAAATCAAAATCTGCATTAATTCAAAAACTTTCTAAAAATTAAATAAAAAAACAAGTCTTTTATCTGAAAGTAAGGAGCGACATTAAAACTTAAAACGAACAGAAATTATTCCGTATATGAAAGGGGCTGTCCCCTCCTCAACGCCTCGCTCTTTACGCTAAAGTTTTACTCTTTCTCACAGCTCTATTCTTTTAAACAATAAAAAACTTTAGCGTAAAGAGCGAGGCGTTGAGGAGGGGACAGCCTCTTTCATATACGGAATAATTTCTGTTCGTTTTAAGTTTTAATGTCGCTCCTTACTTTCAGATAAAAAACTTGTTTTTTTTTATTTAATTTAGCTTAAAGGTTTGGACGCAACCAGTAATATAATGTCAGTAGGAAGACCAAAAAAAACAAAATTTGCAATTATTAAAAATGATGATTCGATATTTTGACAAGGGATTACAACAGTTCAAATATCTTGTAAACAGCAAAAAACTGGTAATTGCAAAAATATTTGTATATATTTTAACAAGGGATTACAACAATTCAAAAACCTCAAAAAAGAAAACCTTTTTGAACACAACCAGGTATATAATGTCATTAAAAAGGCCCAGAAAACGAAAATTTGCAATTATCACGAAAACCTTAAAAAAGACCAAAAGTTTAGTACATATCGTTGTTAGAAATCGAACTAGCTTCAAAAATCAAATATCTTTGAACAGACCGCAGTATGAAAATACATTAAAATAAGTAAAGAGTGAAAATTGGTGATTGCAAAAATATTTGTATATTTTTTAACAAGGGATTATAACAATTCAAAAACCTTAAAAAAGAAAACCAAACGTTTGAAGCTTAGTAGAAATCGTTGTTAGAAATTGGACTTCCTTTACTAATCAAATATCTTTGAAGTGATACAGTACGAAAAGACATTAAATTGCGTAAAGAACAAAAAACTGGTAGTTAAAAAAATATTTGTATATGTTTTAACAAGGTATTACAACAATTGAAAAACCTTACAAAAAACAAAAGTTTGAAGCTTAGTAGATATCGTTCTTAGAAATCGGACTTGCTTTAATAATCCCGCAACAAACTCCGCAATATGATAAGACAAAAAACTGTCTGCGGTTAGAAAACAAGCGACAATGAGAATCCATATATAGAAGCCTGCCGCGTGCCGAGTGCTGGGGCAATGCTGCAGCGTGCCGTGTCTTCTAACCGCAGACAATTTGAGTCTGTTTTTGATGCCATGACGTCATTACAGTTTCGATACAGCCACCCTGGGAAAAATACGAATTCCTTCTTAAAGTTGTGACCTATCTAGATCGTCTTTGTGTCCAAAAATGTCAATTTGCCAGTTTTAAGAAGAAAATAAACTATGTAGCCGATTTCGAGGCCAGGCCCTGTAATGGCTACGCGACAGGCTTGTCTATATTGATTCTCATTGTCACTTATCTTGTAACTGCAGACATTGTGAGCCTCTTCTTGATGTATCGACGTCACCATAGGTCATATATATCCATTATGGAAAAGATATAAATTCTTCCTTAAAGTTATGACCTTTTACGGTGAAGACTTAGACTTTTACAGTGAAAGAAGGAGGCGATACCCAAACTCTTGTTTGTATTGATTTTTGTTCGTTTCAAGCTTGATTTGCATATTCAATTTAAGTTTCACTCGTTTTAAGATTTATTTATTCATTTACATTAATATCTATTGTATGTTAGTTTGCATTGATTGTTTATTTAATTTCTGTTCGTTTTAGTTTTCATTTATACTTCAGTAACAAAATATTTTTTTTCGTTTTAAGCTTGATTTTCATATACAATCTAAGCATTACTTGCTTTAAGATCTATTTATTCAGAATATATTATTACTTGTTGAATGTTTTTTCTATGATTGTTTATTTAATTTTTGTTCGTTTTGGGTTTCATTTATTCTTTAATAGTAATTTCTGGTCGTTTTCATTTTGAATTTTAACAGGTTTTTGTATAAGTTTAAAAGTTTAAAATGTTTAAAATGGTCTTTACTTTTCTTTGAAAAACTTTTTTTCGGAAAGTTTTTTAATTAATTTTTTGTTCGTTTTTGATTGCAAAAAGCTTCAAGTTTTTAAAAATTCTTTATTTCAAAATCGAACTTTTTGTAAAAAATCAAATGTTCATCAAATTATCAAAACTGGTATCAGAGTAACAATATCAAAGTGAAAAAATGGGTTTGTGTCAACGTCGGAGTTTTTATTATCTGATGTTTGAACTATTTTTAAAAAATGGCTATCTCAAATTTTTTATCGGATGGGTTAGGGGAAAATAGGGCGGGGGGGGGGGGGGCTAATTGCCCTTCGGTGCCTTTTGACTCTTTAAAAGTGAACTAGAACTTTCTATTTTCAATCAAATGAACCCTCTCTGAAGTTTATACGAGCATCCCTTCTATAAGAACCGTATATACCCCCAGAGTCTAACTTACAACGCCTGTCCCTGGGCCCTGGGGGGTTGTGTCGACCCCAGAGTTTTAACATCTGATGTTTGAACTATTTTTAACAAAATCGTAACCTTAAATTTTTATCGGATGAGTTTATCCATCCAATAAACCCAAAGGCGTTGTGGGCGGGAGGGGCTAGTTGCCCTCCGATCTTTTTTTACTCTGAGAAAATGAACTATAACTTTTAATTTCCATTCAAATGAGCCCTCTCTGAAGTTTATACGAGCATCCCTTTCATAAGAACCATATACGGCCCCAGGACATAGCTTACAATGCCTGCTCTCGGGCCCTAGGGGGTTGTGTCAACACCGAATTTTTTTTTGTCTGACCTTTGAACTATTTAAAAAAAGGCTATCTCAAAATTTTTATCGACTGGGTTCAGGGAAAAGGAGCGTGGAGGGGGGGGGGGCTAGGGGCCCTCCAATCTCTTTCTACTCTGAAAAATTGAACTACAAAAATTGAACTTCAATTTCCATTCAAATCAGCCCTCTATGAAGTTTTTACGAGCATCCATTCCATAAGAACCATATAGGCCCCCAGGGCGTAACTTGCAACGCCCGCCCCCGGACCCTGGGTGGTTGTGTCGAAATCAGAGTTTTTTTTTATCTGATCTTTAAAATATTTTTAACAAAATAGCTATCTCAAATTTTTCTCCGATACATTGGGGGGAAAGGGGTGTGGGGGCTGGGAGAAAAGGGGCGTGGGGGCTGGGGGATAGTTGCCATCTGATCTCTTTCGAATCTCAAAAACTGAACTAGAACTTTCAATTTCCAGTCAAATGAGCCCTCTCTGAAGTTTATACGAGCATCTCATCCACAACAGCTGTATATGCCCTCCAGGCATTACTTACAACGCCTGCCTCCGGGCCCTGGGAGGTTGCTTCGACACGGGAGTTTTTCTTATATGACCTTTGAACTATTTTTAATGAAATGGCTATTTTAAAAATTTTATCGGACAGGCTTGGGGTAAAAGGGTGTGTGGGGGTAGGGGCTAGCTGCCCACGGATATCTTTTGACTCTTGAAAAGTGAACTAGAACTTTCAATTTCCAATCAAATGAGCCCTCTTTAAAGTTTATACGAGCATCCCTTTCATAAGAACCATATACGCCCCCAGGACAACACTTACAACACCTACCCTCCAGGCCCTGTGGGGTTGTGCTGACATCGGAGTTTTGTTATCTAACTTTTGAACACTTTAAAAAAAAAAAAAAACTGGCTATCTCAAAATTTGTAGAAGATGGGTTTGGGAAGAAAGGACAAGAAAGGAAGAAAGGGGGGGGGACTAGTTGCCCTTAAATCTCTTGACTCTTAAAAAGTTAACTAAAACTTTCGATTTCCAATCAAATGAGCCGTCTATGAAGTTTGGCATGTATGGTTCTCTATGAAGAACCATACATGCCTTTAGGGAGTAACTTAGAACGCGTTTTTCCTGGCCCTGGGTGTATTGACACCGGAGTTTTCTCTATCCGACCTTTGAACTATTTTTTTTTACAAAATGTCTATCTCAAAATTTTCATTAGATGGGTTTAGAAAAAGAAGGCGTGGAGGGGGGGGGGCTAGTTGCCCTCGGATCTTTTTTGACTATTAAAAAGTGAACTCGAAATTTCAATTGCCAATCAAATGAGCCCTCCCTGAAGTTTATACGAGCATCCCTTCCATAAGAACCATATATGCCCCAGGGCATTACTTACAACGCCTTCCCCCGGGCCCTGAGGGGATGTATCGACACCTGAGTTTTTGTTATCTGACTTTTGAACAAGTTTTAACTTAATGGCTACCTCAAAATTTTTATCAGGTGCATTCGGGAAAAAGGGGCATGGGGGGGCTAGTTTCCCTCCAATCTCTTTTGACTCTCAAAAAGTAAACTGAACTTTCAATTTCCAATCAAATGAGCCCTCTCTAAAGTTTTTACGAGCATCCCTTCCATAAGAACCATATATGCCCCCAGGGCATAACTTACAAAGCCTGCCCCCGGGCCCTGGGAGGTTGAGTCGACACCGGAGTTTTTGTTATATGATCTTTGAACTATTTTTGAAAAAATGGCTATCTCAAAGTTCTTATCAGATGGGTTTGAGAAAATAGGCGTGGAGGGGGAGGGGATAGGTGCCCTCCAATATCTTTTGACTCTAAAAAGCGAACTAGAACTTTCAACTTCCAATCAAATGAGCCCTCTTTGAAGTTTATACGAGCATCCCTTCCATAAGAACCATATATGCCCCCAGGGCATAACTTACAAAGCCTGCCCCCGGGCCCTGGGAGGTTGAGTCGACACCGGAGTTTTTGTTATATGATCTTTGAACTATTTTTAACAAAATAGCTATTACAAAATTTTTATCGGAGTCATTTGGGAAAAAAGGAGGTGGGGGAGGCTGGTTACCCTCTGATATCTTTTGACGCTTAAAAAGTGAACTAGAACTTGTAATTACCAAACAAATGAGCCCTCTCTGAAGTCAATACGAGCATTATTTCCATAAGAACCATATATGCCCCCAGGGCATAACTTATAACCCCTGCCCCGCAGACTGTGGGGGGGGGGAGCGTCCTGCTCAAAGATATAATTTCCAGAACTTTTAACTACGTTGAAAAAAATACTATCTCAAAATATTGATTGGACATGTTTGGGAAAATGGTGGGTGTGGAAGGGGTGTTAGTTAATTTCCAATCCCTTTCGACTACTAAAAAGGGCACCAGCCAGTTCAATTTCCAATCGAATGAACCCTTTTCGAAGTTTCTACGACAAAACTTTCTATAAAAACCTTATATGCCCCCAGGGCATAACTTACAACCCTTACCCTGAGGGCTGTGGGGGGTTGTCATCCTCAAAGACCTAATTTCCAGAATTTTCAACTACCTCAAAATTTAGATTGGATGTGTTTCGGGAAATGTTGGGCGCGGAAGGGGTGTTAGTTACCTTTCAATCATTTTTGACCTTAAAAAGGGCACTAGAACTCTCTATTTCCAATCGAATGAGCTCCCTTTGAAGTTTATACGACGACCCCTTCCAAACGAAGTGACTCTTCGGGAAAAATAATAATACTCATAGGCAGCGCAATCGCGCTGCCTAAATAAAGAACGATGTTGGCACAATGTATTTTCTATTTGTTGTTTTTTTTTTGGGGGGGGGGGTTAGACCAGGGCACTTTGTATCGAAGGAGTTGTCGTAGAAACTTCGAAAAGGGTTCTTCCAATCATTTGATTGGAAATTGGAGTGGTTAGTGCCCTTTTTAATAGTCGAAAGGGATTGGAAGGCAACTAACACCCCTTCCACGCCCACCATTTCCCCAAACACATCCAGTCGAAATTTTGAGATAGCCATTTTGTTCAGCGTAGTTGATTTCCAGATAGAAATTATGTTTTTGAGGAGGAATATCCCCCACAGCCCTCAGGGCAAGGGTTGGAAGTTATTCCCTGGGGGCATATAAGATTTTTATAGAGAGCGTAGTCATAAAAACTTCAAAAAAAGGCTCATTCGATGGGAAATACAAAGGGCTAGTGCCCTTTTTAATAGTCGAAAGTGATTGGAGGGCAACTAACCTCCTTCTCACGCCCACCTTTTCTCCAAACACATCCAATCAAAATTTTGAGATAGCCCTTTTGTTCAACGTAGTTTAAAGTTCTGAAAATTAGGTCTTTGAGGATGACAACCCCCGCAGAGCCCTCAGGGCAAGGATTATAAGTTATGACCTGGGGGCATATAAGTTTTTCATAGAAAGCGTTGTCGTAGAAACTTCAAAAGGGGCTCATTCGATTGGAAATTGAAATGGCTAGTGCCCTTTTTAATAGTCGAAAGTGATTGGAAGGCAACTAAAACCCCTATCACGCCCACCATTTATCCAAACACATCCAGTCGAAATTTTGAGATAGCCATTTTGTTCATCGTAGTTGAAAGTTCTGGAAAATATGTCTTTGAGGATGATAACCCTCTTAGAGCCTTCAGGGCAAGGGTAATAAGTTATACCCAGGGGGCATATAAGGTTTTTATTAGCAGCTTTGTCGTAGAAACTTGAAAAAGGGCGGATTCGATTGGAAATTCAAAGGGCTAGTGCCCTTTTTAATAGTAAAAAGTGATTGGAGGGCAACTAACCCTCTTTTCACGCCCACCTTTTCCCCAAACACATACAACCAAAGTTTTTAGATAGTCATTTTGTTCAACGTTGTTGAAAGTTTTGGAAATTAGGTCTTTAAGGATGACACCCCCCACCACAGCCCACAGGGCAAGGGTTGTAAGTTAAGCCCTGGGGACATAAAAGGTTTTTTTATAGAAAACGTCGTAGAAACTTCAAAAAGGGCTAATCCCATTGGAAATTGAAACGGCTAGTGGCCTTTTCAATAGTCGAAAGTAACTGGAGGGCAACTAACCCCCCTCTCACGCCCACCATTTTCCCAAACACATAAAGTAAAATTTTTGAGACAGCCATTTTTTTCAACGTAGTTGGAAGTTCTGGAAATTATGTCTTTGAGGATGACAACCCCCCACAGCCTTCTGGATAAGGGTTGTAAGTTATGAGGTTTTTATAGGAAGCGTTGTCGTAAAACTTCAAAAAGGCCTCATTCGATTGAAAATTGAAAGGGCTAGTGCCCTTTTTAATAGTTGAAAGTAATTGAAGGGCAACTAACCCTCCTCTCACGCCCACCATTTTCCCAAACACATCCAATCAAAATTTTGAGATATTCATCTTGTTCAACGTAGTTAAAAGTGCTGGAAATTAGGTATTTTAGGATGACAACCCCTGCAGAGGCCTCAGGGCAAGGGTTGTAAGCTATGCCCTGGGGGCATATGAGGTTTTTATAGAAAGCGTTGTCGTAGAAACTTCAAAAAGGGCTCATTTGATTGGAAACTGAAAGGGCTAGTGCCCTTTTTAATAGTCGAAAGTGAATGAAGAGCAAATAACCCCTCTCACGCCCACCATTTTCCCAAACACATTCAATTAAATTTTGAGACAGCCATTTTGTTCAACGTAGTTGAAAGTTCTGGAAATTATGATTTTGAGGATGACAACCCCCCCTCCCCCCCAAACCCCTCAGGGCAAGGGGTGTAAGTTATGCCCTGGGGACATATAATGTTTTTATAGAAAGCATTTTCGTAGAGACTTCAAAAAGGGCTCATTTGATTGGAAACTGAAAGGGCTAGTGCCCTTTTTAATAGTCGAAAGTTATTGGGGGGTAACTAGCCCCCTTCTCAAGCTCACCATTTCCCCAAACATATCCAATCGAAAGTTTGAGATAGCCATTTCTTTCAACGTAGTTGAAAATTCTGGATATTATGTCTTTGAGTATGATCAAACTCCCCCCCCCCCACACACACACCTCAGGGCAAGGGTTGTAAGTTATGCCCTGGGGGCCTATAAGGTTTTTATAGAGCGTTGTAATAGAAACTTCAAAGGGCTAGTGCCCTTTTTAATAGTCGAAAGTGATTGAAGGAAAACTAACACCCTTCCCACGTCCACCATTTCCTCAAAAACATCCAATAAAAATTTTGAGATAGCCATTTTGTTCAACGTAGTTGAAAAGACCGGAAATTATATCTTTTAGGATGACCTTCCCCCAACAGCCCTCAGTGCAAGGGTTGTAAGTTATGCCCTGGGGGGCATATAAGGTTTTATAGAAAACGTTATCGTAGAAACTTCAAAACGGGCTCATTTGATCGGAAATTGAAAGCGCTAGTGCCCTATTTAATATTCGAAAGTGATTGGAGGGCAACTAACGCCCCTCCCAAGCCTACCATTTACCCATACACATCCAATCAAAATTTTGAGATAGAGATTTTGTTCAACGTAGTTGAAAGTTCTGAAAATTAGGTCTTTGCCAGCGCTGTCGTAGAAATTTCAAAAAGGACTCATTCATTTGGGAATTGAGAGGGATAGTGCCGTTATTAATAGTAAAAAGCGATTTGAGGGCGAATGCCCCCCCCCCCATGCCCATCATTTCCCCAAACACTTCTGATTAACATTTTGATATAGCAGTTTTGTTGAAAGTAGTTGAAGGGTCCGGAAATTATGTTTTTGAGTGTGACAACCCACAACAGCCCTCAGGACTAAGGTTTTAAGTTATGCCCTGGGGGTATATAATGTCATATAGAAAGTGTTGTCGTAAAAACTTCAAAAAGGGCTCTTCCGATTCGAAATTGAGAGGGCTATTGCCCTTTTTAATAGTCGAAAGTAATCAGGAGAGAATCGCCCTCCCCAACGCCCATCATTTCCCCAAACATTTCCGATCAACATCATGATATGGTCATTTTGTTCAACGTAGTTGAAAGTTCTGTAAATTATGTCTTTGAGGATGACAACCCTCCCCCCATAGCCCTCATGACAAGGGTCGTAAATTATGCCCTTGGGGCATATAACGTTTTTATAGAAAGTTTTGTCGTAGAAGGTTCAAAAAGGGCTCATTGAGAGGACTAGTGCCTTTTTTATTAGTCGAAAGTGATCAGAGGGCAAATGTCTCCCTCCACGCCTATCATTTCCCCAAACACTTCCAATCAAGATTTTGATATAGCCATTTTGTTAAGCCTATCAGAAAGGTCTGGACATTATGTCTTTGAGGATAACAAATCCCCCAGCCCTCAGGGCAAGGGTTGTAAGTTGTGCCCTGGGGACATATATGGTTTTTATAGAAAGTTTTTTCATTTAAACTTCAAAGGGGGCTCATTAGATTGGTAATCAGACGCTCTAGTGCTCTTTTTAAGAGTCAAAGTGATCAGAGGGCAGCTACCCTCTCACCCCTACACACCTCATATTGTCCCGAAATGCGTCTAATAGAAATTTTGAGATAGCTATTCTATTCAAAATAGTCTAAATATCATATAACAAGGATTTTGGGGTTGAAACAAACCCCAGAGACTAAGGGCAAAGGTTGTAAGTTATGCCCAGGGGACATTAAAGGTTTTTATGGAGGGGATGGTTGTTTAACTTCAGAAGAAGCTCAGTCTTTTTCCCTAAGAAAAAAGTCATTTGAACCTTTAAAAAAGGTAAAAAAAAAATTCTTTTAAATGTTTTCACTTACAAATTTAAGAATACACAGAAATTAATTGAGATTTTAAGGAATAAATATCGGCATATGTATATTAAACTGAAAATGCACATTTTTTTCAGTAAATTCATTTGATTTTTTTTCAGTAAAGTACGAATTATATTCGGGCTTTTAGAAAGCATAGGGTTTAGAACCCTACTCAGATTAATTTCTGCTCATTTTGAGTTTGACTTATTTTAATTTCTGTTTGTTTTGGGTTTCATTTATTTATTAATACTGATTTGTAGTAGTTGTATGCTTAGAAGATTATTTGATTCTATTTTTGTTCATTTTTGGTTTAATTGAGTTCTTTACTTTTTTTAAAAACTTATTTTGTGCAAAAAGTTTTTTTTAATAATAAATAATAAAACATTGGAGCCGTATGGCCTATACTATATGCAACGCTATAGCGTTGCCTCTGATAAATGGATTTATGCTAATAGAAAGTAAAACTTCTTTTAAAATTTTCAGATATTTTTCAAGTTTCCATTAAAAATTACAATTTTTGATGAGACACCATAAATAATTTTGCAGTTTACATAATAGCTTTAGAGATTCGAAACTGAGAACTAGGATGAAATAAAATTTATTTAAAGCAAAAATTTAGCATAAATTTAAGTTGAATTCAAAATCATGTTTACACGTGACGTCATTGCAATACTAATGTATAAAAAATGACGTTACTGATCATGGGCGCGGGCAGGGAGCAGGATGGTCATGTCTCCCCTACCCCCTGGATATTTGGGACTATAGAGTAATTATAAGGAAAACAAACGAAAGAGAGCAGAATAGGGAAAAACCAAAACAGAAAAAAGATGTGTTGCCCCATTGTTGGTTGCCTGCCTATAGATTTTGACCATTAATAAGGAAAATAAAAATTTTAATTTGTGACTGAGTGACCCCTTTTGAGTTTTCAACAAACATTTTTTCTATATGATTTGATTGGAGCAAAAAAAAAAATACAAATTCTTCATAGTAATGAATGGTAAGTAGATAACGATTCGTGTCAATAACGAAAGCATAAGAGCCTAACTATTGATAACATTCAATCAAAGAATCAGCTTTTTATGGTGATCCTAAATATGTATTTGTTTATTAGTGATTAGTGCAGTTATTAGTACACAAGAAAGTTTGTATAATTATAGAAAACACAAGGAAAACAACTTAATAAGGGGCAATTTGGTAAAAATATGCCGTCAACTTTTGCTTGCATTGCAAGCAAACTTGAGTACCTATGAGCTGATGTATGAAGCCACTATAATCAGAAATGTTTTCCCTGAACGAAATGCTGAGAAATTCTGTATTTTTCCCCTGAACAGACACGTTTTTTGTGTTTTATTATCATTTTTTACAGAAGTGATTGTATTTATCTTGTTGTCACTTTGAAAAAGATTAAAGTTTTTACATTTATGAAGTATAAAGGTTTATGGTCAAATATATTGGTTTTGGGTATTCAAAATAAAATTAAAAATATTGACTTAAAATTTTAATCTGAAACTACTTTTATAATGCGTTACTTTTTATAAGCACTGAGTCTAAAGGCATTAAATATTTTAGTGTTTGATAAGCAAGTTCAAAACTGTCGATATTGTTAAAAAATATCCGTCCAACGCTTCGGCATTGCTCAACAGAACTGAATGCTGGGAGTTTATATCTTAGTTGTTGTAAGTAGGCTATTCTTTTGTGTATTTTTTTGTAATTATTTACTTTTTTCATGTTTATATACTTTTACTTTAATTGACACACTTTTTCTATTGCATTTAGAAAAATGTTAGTCTCTAAGCTTCATGAAATAAAGAAAAAAAAAGTTTTTTTCCAACTGAAAATAAGAAGCAACATTAAAACTTAAAACGAACAGAATTATTACCCCTCCTCAACACTTCACGCTTCACGCTAGTTTTTGGCACTTTAAAAAAAGTTAATTATTGTTCTAATTAAACGATCATTGTGTTTCAGGAGTCGTTTTTAAAGAATTGGGACAAAACTTAAACTTTAGGGTAAAGAGCGAGGTGTTGAGGAGGGCAACCCCCTCGTATATGTAATAATTTTTGTTCGTTGTAAGTTTTAATGCTGCTCCTTACTTTCAGTTGAAAAAACTTCTTTTTTTTAAATTTCTGATCGTATTTTAAATAACGCCAGGATGCCTGGCCCCATCTCCACGGAAAAAATCTCCCTTTCCATAGAAATATCCTCTGGACAATTCAATTCTGGCGAAAATTTACCCGGACTATTACCCTTAACATCTCCACGCGTAAAATTGAATCGGTAAAGATAAAGCAAGACATATCAAGAAATTTCGTATAGGAACTCTGGCAAATTCGCCCAGTGTAAAATTGCCCCTGAAAAGTTCACCTCCTGGAAATTTCCCTCTCCGTGGAAAATTCTCCCAGCAGAAAATTCGTCCTGCCCTCCCACCCGAAAAATATATGCATACTTTCCAATAAAAAATAAAACCATGGGCAAATTTTATGACTTAAAAAACATTCCCCAGGGGCTTAAGGGGATCATTTTGTGTCCAGACATATTTACTGGCCGTTCAACTATGCTGAACAAAAAAGCTATCTCAAAATTTTGATCGGACGATTTTGCGAAAAAAGTGGCGCGGGAGGGGGCCTAGTTGCACTCCAATTATTTTGGTCTCTTAAAAGGGATACTAGAAATTGAATTTTTTAGGCCCACTGGGTCGATACGATTACCCCTGAAAAAAAAGCATAAAAAAAAAATAAACACACATCAATTTCATCAGATCTTCCTTCTGGCACATTTGTGCAGATATGAGCTTGAAACCTCTACAGTAGGGTTCTTTGATACGCTGAATCTGATTATGTATTTTTCATTAAAATTTTATGACTTCTAGGGGTCTTTCCCCCTTTGGAATCAGCATAATAAACGAATTCTTTTCATATATCTATTGGTATCAAAATCCGTTTTCTAGAGTTTCATTTACTATTGAGAAGGGTCACTTCTTACTTACAGTTCGTTACCACGAACTGTTTGATTATCCATCAAAATCCAAATAGAGATCATTGAAATATTGATATTTTTTTTGGCGCTACCAAAAGTATTGTATTCATAAAACTTTACAGTTTCATGAAATGTAATTTAAACAATAGAAAAGGTTTTTCAACTAAAGTAAGGAGCAGGGGCGTCGTTTGGGGGTGGCAGGGGGGGGGGGGAGTTGCCCCCCCAAATAATGTGAAGAAAACAATTATTATACACCCTATGCCCTTTGACTATCCTGATATGGACCCCTCTTGACCCCCCCCCCCCAATAAAAATGCTGGAGATTCGCCTCCTGGTAAGGAACACGTTTAAAACTTAGAATAAATATAAATTACACTGTATATAATGGGGACTACCCCTTTCTCAACACTTTGTTCCTCAAACAAAAGTGTTTAGTACTTTGAAAAATCTTTTTTTTTTAATTGTATATTTTCCTAGAAATTTGGAAACAGGTCAAACTTCACAGTAAACAGAAAGAGTTAGGGAGGAGTCAGCTCCCTTCATATAAAGAATAACTTGTTCAAATAGGTTTGAAATCTGTTCCTTGCTTTAAATTGAAAAGCTCTTTTTTATTTAATTTCTGATTGTTTTCCAAATCCTACCCAGGCCTAACCAAGATATAGTTTGAGGTATTGATGCCTTAAATCCCTGGTTAATTGCTTTTAAAATGTGTAAATTAATAATTGTACATTGATTAGTGCCGTCCTAAGTTTAAATTTGCAATTTCAATTTTGGATAAAATTTGAATATACTTAAAAAGTTGGCGATGAATAGTAAATTTGGTAAAATGTTCTTATTAATATTACTACCAAAGAATTTTGGTTGGATGAAAAGGAGTATTATTGTTTGTACGGATGGAAATTCTGTGAGACTTTTTATCTTCTGAACAACTGAAGCCATCACAACCTCTACAATAGGATTTTCTTATCGACAAATACATTACATACATTCTTTTAAAAGCATTGAAGTGCTTCATATAAATAGAAAAAGAAAAATATTACCATTTAAAATTGCTGAAAACTAAGTTCCTAGCAGTATCTGTCACCCCGAATAAATTTCCTGGCGTGGCTGATGATGACCTGCCTTGCCTTTTCCACCTATTTGCTTTTAGAAATGGGAATGTAACATTTTAGCTGTATAGAGAAATATTTTAATTAATTCCTACTCTCCCCTGCCTCTTTCAACATTTATCTGAAGCCTCAGGAAGAGTAAGCAGTTGGTTCATTAAAATGTACTTTTGTAGGATTCTACTCTACCCCCACCTAAACAATGACTCACCCCCCTTCACAGATCGCAAAATTACATATATACACAATATATACGCAACTACTGATCACAAAACGTAGCCTAATTTCATTATAAATAAATCGAATCAACTTGGATGAATCCAGTACTGCCACCGTTTGGCATTACTTCTTTTGCAACTGGGACGCCTAAAATATAGTTATTGATGCTTTAAATCGACTAGCTTCTCAGAATTTTAAATTTATTACAAATTCATCCTTTTCGGGGTAAAGTCGTAGTTTGGTGTCCTAGACCACCTAAACTGTCACCCAACCACCACTGCTATTTTGGTGTCTGCCCCCCCCCCGGAAAATTTTCTGCCGGCACCCTTGTTACTGATATGATTTTTTTCCAAAACTCAGGCTCTTAACAAATTTTCTCAAACTTCTGACTTATTTAGATGGTTCTGTAGGCCAGAATATCTCAGTGCCTCATATTTTTAACCACCCGTGTTTTTACTTTTTGTTTTTGTTTTTGACACTCTCTAATTCTCGTTTTCGCATTTCTTCTAACCGCCCGTGTCTTTGCACGTTCGATAGTTCAGGTGGTGGTTCCAAAGAATCATTATTTGTAATGGTTGCACATTTTCGATTTTTGGGTCTTCCTACTGACATTGTATAATTGGTTGCGTTCAAAACTGTAGGCTTAATCACGAATCCCGTATATTAAATTTAACAAAAATCCAATTATTTTTAAATTTTCATGGTATTTTTCTAGTTTTAATTAAAACATTAAAATTATTGCTCGTACACCATAGATATGTTCTAGGAGATTTTTCACCTATTTGTCTTATCTTAAATATCGTATTCAGAACTCCCAGTTTCTAAAGCCATACTTGACCATGTCCATTACCGCTGCTTCTATGTCATTTTTGTACCATTAAAAATCCTCTATCGTGTGATTTACACAGTGTGACTTGCTGCATATAGTACCACAGCACAAAATTATGAAAAACAAAACAAAAAATCACCTTTTTTACCGCATTTTGGGTTGTGTTTAATCACTTATTTTGTCTATTATCTGTGCTGTCAGCTGTTATTGGGCATATACGCCAGATCTAGTCTCAAGAAGGCAAAGGTATTTTAATTTAAACAGAAAGTGTTCTAAATATTATTTATAGAAATATTAATAATTCCTGGCCGGGAAAACTTTCGGATGTTTTTCTATTTGCAGGCGGAATCTGCTTCCAAATAAAATTAAGCTATCAGAAATATTTTGCTGCTTCCATAAAGATGATTTTACGCGTCAGGACTTTACTCTTTGGAGCGAAAAGGTGTAGAGGCCCAAATCCTGCGTGTGTGCCTATCATTATTACTTTGTTTCATCACTTGCCTTTTACATAATCCGCCTTAGCTTACAGTAACTCGTTTATAATATTTATAGCGCATAGAAACGCCAACGTTCTAAATGCTAGATTTCTTTTTTTGGCCAATTACGAAAAATAAAATACTTTAGCAAACCTGACATGTCAATATAATCTCAAACCCTTGAAATTTTCATAACCTTAATACCGTAGTCAGATATCCAAAAGGAATGTTTATGTGCCTTTCGCAGTCTCCTGGAAACACCATTCTACTAAGCGTTAAATTTCTCGTTTCTTGGCAGATAACGAGAAATAAAATACTTTAAGAAACAAATGAGATGTTATGTAATTTTCATACCCTCGGCGTTTTGTAACATTATTGTCCTAGGCTAATCGGATATCTAAAAAGAACTTATCATGATAAAAAAAAAATTAGTAATGTCTGCCCACTATAAACAACTACAAAAAGTCAAGTAATCAATTCGCCGATAACTGAAAAGCCGACTAAAGTAATGAAACATCTACATAACAAGCTATACTGGAAAAAGACCGGACTTATGTGAACAAAAATTTCAAATAGGTGATAGAATCATTCAGGCAAAGCAGAGCTTCTGTTTTTTATTAGAGTTGGAAAATCCGTTTTTTCTGCTTTGAAAAATTGCACTTAAAATAAATAAAAGCCTCCTGTTTTTAAACTAAAATCTTAGTAAGATATTGTTGATATGCATATCTAAAATACCCATCTAAATTGTTCATCCAAAATAACGCAACTACTTTTAAAGGTAGAGAAATTTTATAAGAGAACTTCAAAGAATCTCGCTTCCAATCAGAGAACATCAGTCAGATTTTGGATGAAAACCTCGCTTGACTATTTTTCTTGAAAAAATTGACCTTCCTCAACGAGGGTTATTGACTGTTTTTATTACAGATCCTCTTGATTGCAAACGGTTGCCTTTACTTCACTGACGCAGTCATGGTTGTGCGCCACCATTATCTAACGTAAGAAAACTATACTTATTTTAAATTTTCAGTTTAAATTATTTCAAATTAATGGGTGAAATTTGCCTGTGACTTCTTGAGCCAAGCAGCTTAAGAAGGTATACTTTTCCGTTGAAGGTTTTTGAGAATCAACAGATTGTTAATGTTTGAATTAAAAAAAAAAACACACTTTCTTATTCAAATTAATTAGTCTTGCTTATTGATTTTCGCGGTTCAACATGGCAATAGTGTCGAAAAGGTGGCATAACAACTAAAAGCAAAACCTCATAAAATTGTGGCTTTCAAATATGACCAAAGATGACTCCAAGGGGCAAAAAAGTTTTATTTTGATATTTTTGGTTCTTCAAATACATAGAAACCAATTATCTAAATTAATCTTTAATTTAAAGTATTAAGTAAAGCAAAAACGACACAAACCTTTCGGTGCGTCTGCTCCACTTATTTTTGGAAAAGTTTCTCTGGATAATTCATTTAATTTTATGGTTTAAAGAGGCATTACACTCATCACTGTTTTCTTCCTTATAGGCCTATTTTCCCCAAATATGGAGACCGAACAACTGACTGAACGAAAGTTCAACTTAATCATTCCTTTTAGTCATCAGTAGAGTGCAGATGTTCGGTTGGGTTAGCTTTGGTTGGGTTAGCTTTTTGGTTGCACTCTAGCTTTTTGGTTGGGTTAGCACTCAAAAAGCACTCTAGCTTTTTGGTTGGGTTAGGGGTGATAGCCCCGCCTTGTTTGTGTATTTATAATTCTTTTAAGATTTACATAGTCATTCATAGTAATTTGTTCATTTCAAGCTTAAAATGGATCTCCATATTCATGGAAAACTTTATTTTTTCTTTTGTTTTAATTCGAAAAACTTACTGAGAACAAAACCAGTCACATATGTACCAGAAGCACCGAGAAGACCGAGGAAAAAACGAGTTGAGACGTACAAGCCATAGCTGTTACAAAATGACACTGCAACGCCCAGGAACAATTGAATTGTTGCAGTTATACATAAAACCCTCTTTCTACCATATCTGGAAAAGAGCATTATATAGAGAGAAGAATATAATAAAACAAAGAAGAAAAGAGAGACCGAGTGAGTGAGAGAGAGCAAGATAAAAACAGAGAGAGAGAGGGGGGGAGTGTTGAAAAATCAGAGATTGTATTCGCTGTCGGACATTTTTATCCTTTTGTGTATGTAGTACATGTAATTGTATCCTTGTTAGCTGATCAATGTCTGGCCTCTTTGCTCTTTGCAAGTAGTACCCCTGTATTTAGTCTAGATGAGACATACAAGAATTGATACACACAAAGTCAAACATTAAAATGTATATAGAGTAATAGAATCCAAATCGATTGAGAGAAAGAGGCAAAAACAGGAGAAAGAGAAACGGAGAATGTTAAAGAAATGCAAATTGAGTCAGAGAAAGACAGAGTAAACGAGAGAAAGAAAAAAGGAGAATACTAGAACAAAATCCTGAATTTAATACTATTAATTAAATGATAAGATATTTTTTTTATTTTAGTTCAATTTCCACGTTAATATAAATTCTCAGATGTCCCCATCCTTCAAAGTTATTCTTCTTTAAAGCGTGAGTGTCTTTTCTTAAGTGGAATTTTCAATAAAACGTACAAAGAGTGAATTTAAGCCAAATACACATTGGAGAGCTAACTACGATGGCTAGAAATACAATTTCATGAATTTCAAAGAAATTTAGGATAAATATACCGTTCGATTTGACCTTTGATTAAATAAAGATAGCATTAAAGCCTAAAATTTAAGGTATTTACATACTTTAACTTTGATAAATGACGTAAGATATTGGGGACAATAATAGATTTACACGAATAACGTGAGAAACCTGTAGTGCACTTTTGACAATATTCACTCCAGCGAATCCCACTCCCTCTTATACGCCTTCAGCTTCGTAATCACACACAAGTTTAGTCTTTTTCAACCCATGCGCAACCTGAGAGCTTCAAGGAAATGATACAACCAAATAAACATTAAAATCATTAAGATCCCAGTGAGGCTATCATAAAAAAAATGCAGTACATGCTTCACAAATCGTATTAAATTTTCAACAAAATTGGTATTTAATGACTTATGATGTTGTTAATCAAACTAATGGGGACAACATTGCACTATAAAAGTTTAAATTAAAGCGTTCCGTGTACATTTTAAAAAAAGGTGTTTGATACCCACCGAATATTGTATTTGAGAATTTTTAAAATTGTTGATTACAAATCTGAAGCTAATATAAACGCTCAAACCTAAAAACCATAAAATGTATATGTGACAATTGAAGTACATAAAAGACATAAAGCACACGTTTGATATTAAGGTGCATAAGAATCTGGCATGTCACACCTTGCTGAAAATCACAGACATCCAAGAAATTTTATTCTGTATGACTCGAAACCAAAAAGGGGCCTAGACATAGCTAGACCTCTGTTATGAGGCTAGACATAGTCATTATCAACCAACCATAAATTACTTTCTCTATGTGTGAGCAGTTCTGATTCGTCCAAAGTTATTTGCCTCATGATTCCTTAGATGTTCCCTCTAAAACATCCATCATATACTCAATATATACTATAGTATCATTGGGGAGTAAAAGCACACTTAATATTAATGTATTTTATTACCTCAAACTGCCTATAGTTTAAGATTTCTTCTGTTTGACAGCGCCATATTATGTTGGTGAGTGTGGTTATTTCTAAAATGGCACTTTTAATTGAGAGCAGATTTCCGCCCAACAGCTTAATAATTTCGGTATTTTTGATTTGCCGAAATTTTTAGATGAATATATTCATAAATTTTGCATAAAGTACAATCTCCCTGTGATAAGACCCAAAAAGCCTCTTGTGAGCAGCCAAGAAAGCAGATTGACTGCCCAAAATCAAAACAAAACATGTAAACATTCTACAAATTGAACTTGATTTCTACAAAATCTGACATTTTAAACTGATGAATGCAAATTTGAATCGAAATTACGCCATAGAAGCAAAAAAAAAACTGTAAGTTCACATTTCAAAAAGATTGCTTACATTTACACCAAAGATGATATTTAAGGATTCATGATTTTGTTGATTACGAGCCTAAAGCTAATCTTACAATACAGAATTCCAATATAAAAACATGTAATGTATATATTTCACAAATACTGTTTGACTTGCCAAGTTTGTATTAAAGGATTTCCAAGGTTGTCGATTACAAATCTGAGACTAATGTTGCAATAAGGAAATTCGAGGTCATTTTATGGTTACTCCTACCATTACTACTACCATCAAGTTTCTGCTACTAACTGACCAGCAGACTGCTCAACAACTATTACTCATTAAATCCATTAGCCAGCATTTCTACTATCAATGCTAACAAAAATCTGTAAACTAAAAGCTAAAAGAAATTGAACTAAAACAAAGTTTTCCATGAAAAGCAGAGGGCAAATTTGAAATTGAGAAGATCAGAAACTAGCTTTCATAAAATTTCAAACCTAACACAATCAGAAAATAAAAACTTCAGTAAACAATGTATGAAACTCATAACGAACAAAAATCACAACAATTGAGGAGGTTGCTGCCAGCTATCATCATAGGCAGCGCAATTGCGCTGCCTAAGTTAGGAAAGAGGTTGGCACAATGTATTATTTTTATTTATTTTTTTTAGACCAGTGCACTTCGTGTCGAAGGACTTGTCGTAAAAACTTCGAAAAGGGCTCATTCGATTGAAAATTAGAAGGGCTTGTGCCCTTTTTAATAGTCAAAAGTGATTTTGAAGGCACCTAACACCCCTTCCACGCCCACCATTTCCCCAAACACATCCAATCGAAATTTTGAGTTAGTCATTTTGTTCAACTTAGTTGAAAGGTCCGAAAATTATGTCTTTGAGGATGGCACTCCACCCACAGCCCTCAGGGCAAGGGTCGTAAGTTATGTCCTGGAGGCATACAATGTTTTTATATAAAGCGTTGCCGTGGAAACTTCAAAAAGGGCTCATTCGATTGGAAATTGAAAGGGCTAGTACCCTTTTTAATAGTCGAAAGTGATTGAAGGGCAACTAACCCCCACCCGCTCTCTCACGCCCACCATTTCCCCAAACACATCCAATCAAAATTTTGAGATAGCCATTTTGTTCAACGTAGCTGAAAGTTCTGGAAATTAGTTCTTTGAGGATAGCGACCCCCCCATCCCTCAGGGCAAGGGTTGTAATTTATGCCCTGGGGGCATATAAGGTTATTAAAGAAAGCGTTGTAGTACAAACTTAAAAAGGGCTCATTCGATTGGAAATTGAAAAGGCTAGTGCCCTTTTTAATATTCGAAAGTGATTGGAGGGCCACTAACCCCCCTATCACGCCCATCATTTGCCTAAACACATCCAATAGAAATTTTGAGATAACCATTTTGTTCAACGTAGTTGAAAGGTCCGGAAATTATGTCTTTGAGGATGAAACTCCCCCCATAGCCCTCAGGGCAATGGTTGTAAGTACGGTCTTGTCTAATCAATTACCTACTGATGTTCTCCCACCGGTTTTCCCCTCCATATCTCCGTTTGAGATCGAAAGAAGAATTAGGAAACTACGAAAAGCAATTGTCTGCCCTTTAGATATCCCGTTTCCTCTTATTAGTGCTTTCAGTAACTCTCTCTCAAAGCGCTTGTCTGCTATTTTCAATGAGATTACTGAGTCTGGCCAATAGCCACAAATTTGAAGACAGGGTTTCATAACCCACTTGAAAAATAAAGACGGAAAACCTGGTTTTGAAGGTGTTCGCCCTATGTCAATCACTCGAAAGTAATCGGAGGGAGAGTCACCCCTCCCCCTTACGCCCATCATTTCCCCAAACATTTTTGATCCAACATTTTGATATGGCCATTTTGTTCAACGTAGTTGAAAGTTCTGGAAATTATGTCTTCGAGGATGACAACCCTCCCCCCATAGCCCTCAGTACAAGGGTAGAAAGTTTTGCCCTTGGGGCATATAGGGTTTTAATAGAAAGTTTTGTCGTAGAAGCTTCAAAAAGGGCTCATTGGATTGGAGACTAGTGCCTTTTTGATTAGTCAAAAGTGATCGGAGGGCGAATCGCCCTCCCCCACACCCATAATTTCCCCGAATACTTCCAATCTCAATTTTGAGATAGCCATTTGTTCAACGTATTTGAAAGGTCTGGAAAAAATTTCTTTGAGGATAACACATCCCCCAAGACCTCAGGGTAAGGGTTGTAAGTTATGCCCGGAGAGCATATAAGGTTTTACGGAAAGCATGGTCATATAAACTTCGGAGGGAGCTCGCTGGATTGGTAATCAGACGCTCTAGTGCTCTTTTCAAGAGTCAAAGTGATCGGAGCGTAGCTACCCCTCCCCTCCCCTCCCCCCCCCACACACACACATAAACAAGTCGTATTGTCCCAAAATAAATCTAATAGAAATTTTGAGATAGCCATTCTATTCAAAATAGTCTAAATATCATATAACAAGGCTTCTAGGGTTGAAAAAAAACCTCAGAGATTAGAGGCAAGGGTAAGTTGTAAGCTATGCCCAGGGGGTATTTAAGGTTTTTATGGAAGGGATAGTTGTTTAACTTTAGAAGAGGCTGATTTGGTTGAAAATTGGAAGTTCTAGTTCCTTTTTAAGCGTCAAAATTGATGGACGGCATTTAGCCCCTCCCCCCTCTACTACAACCCCTCCTTTAGCCAAACGTATCTGATTAAAATTATGAGACAGCGGTTTTTTTCAAAATAGTCCAAAGAACATATAATAATGTCTCTGGGGATGACACAACCCCCAGCGCCCTGAGGATAGGGATGTAAGTTATTCTATGATGATATATAATGTTCTTATTGAACGGGTTGTCGTATAAACATCAAATGAGGCTTATTTGATTTGAAATTGGAATTTATAGTGTCCTTTTTAAGAGTCAAAGTGATTTGAAATCAAACAGCCCCCCCCCTCTACGTTCAACATTTGCCTTAACACCTCCAATCAAAATGTGGAGACAAATATTTTATTCATCGTAGTTAAAGGTTTTGGAAATTATGTCTGTGAGGGATACCCCCCCCCCCTACAGCTCTCAGGGAAATGGTTGTAAGTTATTCCCTTGGGGCATATAAAGTTATTATAAAATGGGTTATCGTATATGCTTTGGAGGGGACCCATTGGATTGGTAATCGTAAGTTTCAGTGCCCTTTTTAAGAGTCAAAGTGATCAGAGCGCAGCTATCCCCCCCACACACATACACACAAACACGTCGTGTTTTCCTGAGATGTATCCAATACATATGTTGAGACAGTCCTTTTATTCAAAATAGTCCAAATATCATATAACAAGGCTTTTGAGGCTGATACAAACCACCAGAGCCTTAGGGCGAGGGTTGTAAGTTATGCCCCAGAGGCATTTAAGGTTCTTATGGAAGGTATGGTTTTACAAGCTTTAGAGGTGGCTCATTTGCTTGAAATTGGAAGTTCTAGTTCCATTTTAAGAGTCAATAGTGATGGAGGTCAAGTAGCGCCCCCCCCAACTACCCCTCTTTTCACCAAATGCATCTGATTGAAATTGTGCAATGGCAATCGTGTTTAAAATAGTCCAAAGAACGTATAACAATGCTTCCAGGGTTAGCACAACTCCCCAAAGCCCTGGGGCAAGGGCTTTAAGTTATGCCATGGGGGCATATAAGGTTTTTATGGAATGGGTGGTCGTATTATTAAGATGGGTCTCATTTGATTTTAAATTGGAACTTATAGTGCCCTTTTTAAGAGTCAAAGTGATTTGAAAGAAACCCTTCCCCCCCCCCCCTCGCACACCCATCATTTCCCTTAACAAACATCCAAACAAGGTTTTGAGACATCAATTGTTTCAGCATTGTTTAAAGGTTCAGTAATTATGCGTAAAAATTTGTTTAAAGGTTAGTTGTAGTTGCAGTAGTAGCATTAGTAGTAGTATGCAAATAGCACATTTTTTTCAACATCCTCTTCAACACACGATGAAATTTTTAACTTAATACCATCAACCGGTCCTGAAGCATTGCTGATACGTCCTCTTGACAACCTATATGGGCATAGTGTGGTTCGATTTATTTCAATACAGTTACAATTTTGCCCAAAATTTTCGCCTTAATACCCTTGGGTTTATTAGTTGTGGTAGTAGCACCAGTAAATATAGTAGTAGCAGTAGGAGTACAGTAAATAGCAGTAGTCTTAGCTTTAGCAGCAGTAGTTGCAGGAGTAAAAGCATTAGTATTATGATGCAAATATTGTCTTTTGGTTAGTTCAACATCCTCCACAACAAGCGTCGCAAGTTGTATTTTCATACACAAAACTGTTCCTAAGATATTGCTGATATGCCCTTTTGACAACCTGCATACGGATGGCAGGTTCTCATCCGTACAAAAGAAATATTCTCTGAAAATTTCACCTTCATACCTTCATGGGTTGTAGATTTTGAGCTAGCCAGAAAACACTGTGTTTATTCATTTGATGCTGCTTCTACGGTTACTGTAACTAACGGCACTAATAGCATTAAGTTGAAACTTCTGAGGAACGTTTAAGAGGCGATAAAGATTCTTTTAAATGTTTTCACTTTTATAACTTTAAGAAATCAAAAATTAATAAAGATTTTAAGGAATGATTATCAGCATATGTATATTAAACTGACAATGCCAATTTTTTCAGTTAAGTACAACTTATATTCTGGCTTTTAGAAAGCATAGGGGTTTTGGACCCTACTCATACTAATGTCTGCTCGTTTTGAGTTTGACTCTGTTATTTATTTTAATTTCTGTTCGTTTGGAGTTTCATTTATTTATTGATACTGATTTGTGGTAGTTGTGTGTTTGGTAGATTATTTGATTCTATTTTTGCTCATTTTTGGTTTAATGAAGTTCATTACTTTTTTTTTGAAAAACTTATTTTGTGGAAATTTTTTTTAATTAATACCCCATAAAAAGGCAAGAGAATCATTTGAGGATTACTAACAGCAAAACTATTTTTCATACAGCTCTTTTTCCATTATAATATTAAAAAAATGAATGCTGTTTAAATTTCCATCAGTTCTTTTTTTATACAATCAATCAATTTTGTCTAGCATGTGAAATGTTCTCATCAATAATTTCTTCCTTTTGGACTAATTCCTTCAAATATATTGAAAAGCTCACGGCTACATTAAACTTTCAATTTAATATTCTAATACGGTCTTGTGTGAGAGTCTAAATGAGAATCTGAACTTTTGAGGGGGGATTTAGGGATGGCAAGACGAAACTAGTGCGGGCTAAAAAATTTATTCAGCATAAACCCTTTATGACAATTCATTTAGCTTTACATTCTTAAAAATTACTTATTGTTCTTTCGCTTTATTCTTTCAAATCTATTCCTTCAAATATATAGAAACAATGATTGGTAAATGGAAATTTAAATTCAAGTAATTTACTTAGTTTTCATTAAAGCTCAAATGACATTCAAGCCTTTTATAAGGCTTGATGCGTGGCACCACAGCCCTCTCCAATGATAACTCTTGTTTATTTTAAGTTTGACATTATTGGCTATTATGTTGTTGTTAGTCTTATTTTTCATCTCTTCACTCGTAGTAATTTTCTTTTGCTTCACGCTTGTCCTATTCTATAACCTAGTTTCTGCTCGTTCATGTTTTAAATATGTTCTTTAGTTTTCACGGAAAAGCTTTCTCTACTGAACTATCATATAAACTTGAGAGCCATGGGTCCTTCCTAAATTACAAGCGTTTGTAATTTATTTCATTCAATACAAAATCATTTAGAAAGCTTATAACTCTCGAAATAATTGTTTGATCCAAGAAGTGAAGAGACAAAAAGCCCTCCTGAAAGTTGGGGCTTATATATCGAATGGTAAGTTTTCTTTCCAAAATATATATACTTAGCAAATTCATAACTTAAGATTCATGTTTCTTAAAACGAATATTTTAATCTTCCAAAAATTTATTTGCAGTTTAAAAAAAAAAAAAACAAATACTTACCAATAAATTAACTTACCAATAGATACAAAAATTACCAATAGAAAATAAACAGCTTAAGATGAAGGGATTCTTTCTTCATATTTTTGGTTCAGATAAATGTTTCCGGAATTACAAGCTTTTGACAATTTCTTTCCCTGAACATATTTTTACTTGCAATGATAATAACACTGGAAATACTTGTGTGTGCCAAAAGGATAAAAGAGAAAGACTTTCCTCTATAGAATTTTTCTCTTAAGAGGATTGGATACCTCAAAATTATTTCCTTAACCTCAGCGTTCATTTCAAAGATAAAGGGTCTATTAGCAAACTCTCTCGGGGGACTAGTCACCATCGAAAGCTTTTGAGAATATGTGGTTTGACTATGAAATTGGATTTAAAAGACAATGAAATTTTACGTCCTCTGTGCTAGAAAGGTTTTTAATCAAAATGGGTAGCACCAGATGGAACTTCAAAAGCTACCAAGTTGCTCAAATGGTGCTACCCTTAAGCTGATTTTTAGCGTTTTTCTAACAGGTATTTAAAAAAAAAATTAAGGACTATCCTTTCCTGAACTTTTAAAAGAAAATTCTGCTCCGTTTAATCGAGAAAAAAAAATTAAACTTTCTAATGAGTATAAGTTTTAATAAAATTGAATACCTCTATCTCCGGCACAAAACGGGAGACGTTAAATGGTTTTTCTAAGGTTTCTGGGAAAGTAGGGGTTGGCTTTTAGTTTTCTGTCGTTTATTCGGATCTTTTACCCAAACTCTACACTTTCTCCACTTTCCTTACCTTCCCCTTATTTTCATATGATATATCACTGAAATATTTTTCATACAAGCCCCTGCCCCTGCAGACCATTTTATTTTGTTCGATAGGGTCTCTTTAATTTCTAGGGACCGGAGTTTAAAGCAAAATTTTGAAATTAAGGCGAAACTATTGAAATTAAGAAAATTTTATTCAAGAATATGGCTTTCAATAGACATGGGTGAATTTCATTTGAACTCTATTTACGATAATCTATTAAAGTCAAGTTGAGTAAAGTTCAATTCACCCAATGCGATTAATGTCTGTCCAAGTGTTAGTTCAATTCATGATAACGAGCCGGATCCAAGAAGGTCAAAGAGACTCGCTTCCATTTTTGCTTGGGAAAGAATAAAATTATTAAACAATATGTAATTATTTTGTCTATATATAACTTATCGTTTTCAATTGTTTTAGTTTAGTATTACTACTGATGACGGTCACTGCATATGTGACCGAAATATCTAGTATTTTTTGTGAAAATTATCAATGTCTATTAAAAAGACTTTATCCCTATTTGAAATTTTATTTATAGCCCCTGCTCGTCTCTACTAAACTTAAAGAATTTTAATTAATATTCCTAGCGGCGTTTCTGACATTCCTCCCTAAGATATCATCTGCGACTTCATCAGTCTTTACAATATTGGTGAAACATTTCTCAAAACAACCAGTGAATAACTAACATTTTATTTTTTATTATCTTTTTTATGGTAATATAGGCGCTTTACATCTTACTATTTGTAATCTTTATGATATAATCAATTGTCAGCCATTGAGCTGTATTTGGGAGCCCAGTTAAGACTCAAGTCAAATAAACAGTTTGTGATAAATTCTCAAGTCATCTTCAGTCACAAGCATATTATATGTACATATTGCGTTCATAATATACTCACTTGTCAGTCATTGATCCATGAATGAGAAACCCAATTAAGACTCCAGTAAAATAAACAGTTGTTCTATTCTCTCAAGAAATCCTTGGGTTCAAACTTATTTTATGAACAAAATATATGTACATATTATCTATACGATACGCTCACTTGTCAGCGACTGAGTCATGTATGGGAGACCCAACTAAGACTCAAATCATATTTATAGTTGTGCTAGACTCTCAAATAATCTTCCGCCAAAAAAGATATTTTATATAGATATACATATATGTATATATATATATATATATATATATATATATATATATTATATATATATATATATATATATATATATATATATATATATATATACATATATATATATATATATATATATATATATATATATATATATATATATATATATATATATACATATATATATTATATATATATATATATATATATATATATATATATATATATATATATATATATATATATATATATATATATATATATATATATATATATATATATATTATATATATATTAAATATATATACAGATATATATATATATATATATATATATATATATATATATTAAATATATATACAGATATATATATATACATATATATATACATATATATATATATATATATATATATATATATATACATATAATATATTATATATTTTTAATAAATCTTATGTATTACATATTATATATAAATTTTTTATATTTTATATATGTATACATACATGATATTTTTATAATATACTCACTTGTCAGCCATTGAGCCATGTATGGGAGCCCCAATCATATATCCAATCATATAAACAGTTTGTGCGAAACGCTCAAGCCACCTCCGGTCACAGACTAAATCCCACTAAAAGAAAAACATATTATAGCACAGAATAAAAAACATGAAAGAGTAAAGTCATAATAACGACCATGAAAATAATTTTCAAACTTTTACCTGTTGCTGAATTTTACCTTGGAATACCTTTTATATTATTTGTTTTACAAATAAATTTATAAGTTATGTTTATATTTTAATATTCGGCCATCCATTATACAGGTAGACATAATAAATTGTAAATATAATAGAGGAAATTGAACATAGAGGATAATCACCTTCAGAAGGGGCTTCCTTTGTATCGAGGAAAATGGGTCGCTGTCCAACGCACCAATTCGTTTAACTATATAATTACACATATAAACATACATAAAAAAGAAAAGAATGAAAATATTTCTGAGCACATCTCCAAAAAGTGTTATGGAAAAAGCGAATCTAGACAAACAGTTTGTAGTATACCATATTTTATAAATAGAGAATTCTTTAATTTAAAACGATCAAGCAAAGTCGTTAAGCGAGTTGCTCCTTGCATCCCTGACTGAAAGCAAAATTTTTGAGTTTTAGAAACATCCTCGAAAAAAAGCTCCTTGAATACCAAAAAAAGAATTCCAATTGTATATCTTTACCAGTGGATAAGCATGAAGCTTTTATTGCACGAAGTACTTTTAGGTTCGGTTTTAGGCCAGTTCTGTTCTTAATTTAGGTTGATAACCTTATTATTACGGTTATGAAACAAAAACCAACAGATCGTTGTCGTCTATATCATCTTGAACTTTTCCATGCCTAAAATGTAAATATCCATCAAGGGCATATTCAGGACTTTGGTGTCGGGGGGGGGGGGGGGGTAGGGGAGGTTACAAAAACAAACTTTACAAAACGCATCAAACATGTTTATATGCATTTTTTTTACTTTTTTACCGGTTTGACAGAAATATCGTGGAGAGGGGGTTTCAAACCTGGTAAGTCATCCCCCTGGACACAGCCTTGATCACCATCAATAGATGAGGACACTCTAGTTACCTTCACTGGCGACAATACATTCGGCACTGCTGTCAGAACCGAGCCTGAGATCTATGTCAAATTGATTGTTTTATTTGAGAGAGCAATTCTATGATTCGACGCAATTTGCTACATTGCTTAATTCGGTCTTATATCTCTTATTATCCAACTATATGAGTAGACACTTCAACAGATTTTTTGGGGGTGGGGTGGGGGCTCACCCCAAGTCCCAAGAATGTTGAAGCCCAACTTAAAAATAAATTAAGGGCTTGTTTAAAATTAGAAAATTTGTCAGACAGGCGGAATTACTTACCCTCGTTGTTTCGAAATCACTCAAGATTTGAACATGTTTTCAAACCTTTAATCTTGTATAATGTAGAGCTTTACTGATGATTAGTCCTTTCTAGACCGTCCGAAACACTCACTCCAAAATTTGAGCGACAGACGTCTTTCACAAAATTAGGTTTCTTCCATCCGGAACCTTATTGTTCGTTTTTCTTTCCAAGATTGTTGATACAAATTAAGATCCCATTTTTGCTGCTTTTATACTGAAAGTTACTGGCTCTTTTGAATAGTTGTTCGATTTTATTACACAGAAATCTGATTTCAGTAATCTTACCTGATTATGAGAGTAGTTCATCCTTAAAAAATGTTATGTCCTCTTATTTACCTCTGCTAAGTGGCCTTCTGACGGCAGGAATACCTTCTTTCCATCAACTATAGCCATTCTAATCAATGGATGACATTTAGATCTGAAAGTATCACTAGGTTCGTTTTCTAGGGTTGAAAATGCGTATTAGTGGCTTGATATGCTGATTATCTCATTGATATCTTTTGTGACCATCCAGCAACCTAAATAGCCAAAATACTGATTATATCGTATGTGTAATTAAATTCAAATTATAATTATCAAAAGAAGGGAGAGGGGACTATATTTTATGTCAGATAGCAGTATTCAACACAAACCCAATGGTCAGCCAATAGAAACTCAACCAGGACGAAATTCAACCCATGCCAACCGAACCAGCACAAAATTCTAGCCACACAGAACTCAACTCAAAACTTTTCAACCAACGGTAATCCATGAAACTTTGACTCAAGCACAATTTGTCTGTTGGACATCTTGTCAAGAGACAGTGAAAAATAGCCTGACAGGAGAAATGATGTTACGAGAAAAGCGTTAATCCCTTACAAGGGTAAAAGCTTTGAATTATCCAATGAAGCGAGTCATCTTGGCCCGTCAAGAGGGAAGGGTTGAGTTATGCGAGGCTGAATACCGTCTATTTTTTGTGAGCTAAATTCCTCTTGGAATTTAGTTTACCGCGTTAAGTTATGCTTGGGAAAAACTGTGGTGGGTTGAATTTTATATGAGCTGAATTACGTGTTAGTTGGATTTTCCATGGGCATATATTTCTGGGTTAAGCTAGTTTTCCTGATAGCCTTTTCCTAGGCTGAATTGTGGGTGGCTTAAATCTCGCATGTACTGCGTTTCAATCTTCTAACTCGTCATGTACGATTGTGTAAAAGTCACAATAAAAATTATGATTCCGTAGCATTGTTTGCTAATGCAAAGAATTAATTTATTATTGCAACAGCATAAAAATGATACTAACCTGAGTAACAATTGTATTTCCGTAGTACTTAGTATCATATTTCCAAGATTTACAGGATGTCGTAATATTGTCAGTCCAAATGAAACAACTATTATCCAGTTCGGTCGCATTAGTAATATTGACGTTAGTGTCCACGCATCTATATTAAAGAAACATTTATTTCTCTTTGGATTAAAATGCAAATAAAGTTGCACCACATATAATAAGAACTAATAAAGTTTCAGCTTTTATTGCATTAAGTATTTTTAGGTTCGGTTTTAGGGCCAGTTCAGTTCTTAATTTAGGCTAATAGTTGCACCACATATAATAAAAACTAATAAAATTGCAACTAACAAAGTTGCACCAAGAGCAATCTAATAAAACAAAGCAACAAAATAATAAAGCAATAAAAAATAAAAGAAAGCAATAAAATAAAACAATCTAACAATGTCAATCTAAACAAAAACACTGGAACACAAACACTGGTAAAGTATTTGGACAGTTTCAAGTCAGCAAACAATTCTTACTTTATAATATTCAGAATAATTATACCTAAAACATTTTGCATCCAGACCTGCTTTACTTTACTCCCCTAACGTGCAAATATATAACCCAAATCTGTTTCTAAAGTAACGAAGAAACTGGTTTATTCTCGAGTTTTACACATCGTTTACTTGAGTGAGTGGCATATAATACACAAGTAACAGAATTTTTCACAGAGAGACAGCTGGATTTCCCAATATTATTATTTAAAAACGATCAGAAATTAAATTTAAAAAAACAAGTTTTTTCAACTGAAATTAAGGAGCAACACCAAAACTTAAAACAAGCAGAAATTATTACGTATATGAAAGGAGTTTCCCCTTCCGCAAGGCTGTGCTCTTTATGCTAAAGTTTTGACTTTTTGTCCCAATTCTTTAAGAACGATTCCGTTCTTTAATTCCTGAAATGTTTAATAAGAACAATAAGCTTTGATTTAGAATTCTAAAAAAAAAACTTTAACGTAAACAGCGAGGCCTTGATGAGGAGGCAGCCCCTTTCTTATACGTAATAATTTCATTTTGTTTTAAGATTTGATGTTACTCCTTACTTTCAGCTCAAAAACTTGTTTTCTTTTATTTAATTTTTTACAGATAGTCTTTGTTAATTGGAAACATAATTTTTTTTTAAGAAAAGTAGAGAGCATTATTAAACGAAAAATGAGCAGAAATAAAGTCAAATAATCTTCAAAGTAAACACTATGGAGTCTAATAGAAAAAAATAATACAATATAAAATGTTGTTTTTTTTCTATGAAAAAGACTATGTCAATAAAAAATGAACAGAAATTAACATAAAAACTTTTTCACAAAACAAGTAGGTCAAAGAATAGTAAAGAGCCTCGTTCAGCAAAAACGAGTAGAAATAAATACAAATAATTTTCCAAGCGTAAAAATAAGGCAAATCACCATATATAAATGAATTAAACCCAAAACGAACAGAACTTACAATAAATAAAAGATTCAAACTCAAGACGATATATAAGGAATAGATATGAGAATATGTATATCAATCTGACAATACGCGATTATTTGTTTTATTGTTTTCTTTTTAAAAAAAATGTATGTTCTGGTCTTGAGAAGACATGGGTGTTGTCAGCCATACTCGTTTTAATTTTTGCTCGTTTTGAGTTTGACTAGGTTATCTATTGTAATTTCTGTTAGTTTTGAGTTTCATTTATTTATTAATGGTGATTTGTGGTAGTCTTACACTTGGAAGATAAGAAAACAATCTCATAGAATTTGACAACGCTTTCGTCCGTAAAAACTTAAAAAATAAGAGTTTGTTGGTTCCCAACGCCAACTATCCTTTCAAAGGATTAATTTTAAAAAAAATTCCGAAAAATAAGTTTCTCAAAGAAAAGCAAACGCCTTTTTAAACTTAAGCTCAGCAGATACAAATACCTTTTAAAATTCAAACTCATAACGACCAGAAATTACTATTAAAGAATAAATGAAACCCAAAACGAACAGAAATTAAATAAACAATCATAGCGAACAAACATGCAATAGATATTAATGCAAATTAATAAATAAATCTTAAAGCGAGTGAAACTTAAATTGAATATGCAAATCAAGCATGAAACGAACAAAAATCACCACAAACAAGAGTTTGGGTATGACCTCCTTCTCTCACTGTAAAAGTCTCAAACCTACTGCGTCATTGGCACTTTACTGAATACCAATTTTACGACAAATATTTTCTTTTGTACTTAATATTGAAAATAAACATTAAAATTATAGTAACATTTTGAACTGATGAGCTTTCAGCAATTAATATCATTATACATCAAATATTCAGTTTAATTTATTAGCTCTTTTTAAAGTTGTTAAAGACGAATATAGTTTCCCTACAAACAAGTGTTTGGATACTGCCTCCTTTCCTAACTGTAAATAAAAGCCAAAAGCCTACTGCGGCATTGGCGCTTAACTGGAAACGGATTATATTACAAATGTTTTCTTTTCCAGTTCTTAGAGTATTGAAAATAAAAATATAATTACAGTGAAATAAATTCTTGAACTGATGGATCTTTCAAAAATTAATATCATTATAAGTCAAATATTTGATGTTGTTTATACTTTCCAAGACTGTTCAAGACGCATATAGTTTACAGTAAAGCGCCAATGACGCAGTAGGTTTTAGACTTTTACAATGAGAGAAGGAGGTCATACCCAAACTCTTGTTTGTGTTGATTTTTGTTCGTTTCAAGCTTGATTTGCTGTGTATTCAATATAAGTTTCACTCGTTTCAAGATTTATTTATTAATTTACATTAATATCTATTGTATGTTTATTTGCATTGATTGTTTATTTAATTTCTGTTCGTTTTAAGTTTCATTTATACTTCAATAGGAAAATGTTTATTTTCTTTTTAAGCTTGATATTCATATTCAATCTAAGCATTACTCGCTTTAAGATCTATTTATCCATTTATATTATGACTTGTTGTATGTTTTTGCTATGATTGTTTATTTAATTTCTGTTCTTTTTGGGTTTCATTCATTCTTTAATAGTAATTTCTGGTCGTTTTGAGTTTGAAATTTAAAAGGTATTTGTATCTGGTGAGCTTAAGTTTAAAACGGCCTTTACTTTTCTTTGAAAAACTTATTTTTCGGAAAGTTTTTTTAATTATTTTTTTTCGTTTTTGATTGCAAAAAAGTTTTTAAAAATTCCTTATTTCAAAATCAAACTTAAAAAAAAATCAAATATTTATCAAAGTATCAAAACTGATATCAAAGTAACAATATGTCAAATTGAAAAAATGGGTTTGTGTCAACCTCGGAGTTTTTACTATCTGATTTTTGAACTATTTTTAACAAAATTGCTATCTCGAAATTTTTATCGGATGGGTTTGGGGAAAAAGGACATGGAGAACTAGATTAAGCTTCGGTCTCTTTTGACTCTTTAAAAGTGAACTATAACTTTCTATTTTCAATCAAATGAGCCCTCTCTGAAGTTTATACGAGTATCCCTTCTTTAAGAACCATATAAATCCCCAGAGCATAACTTACAACGCCTATCCCTGGGCCCTGGAGGGTTGTATCGACCCTGGAGTTTTAATATCTGATGGTTGAACTATTTTTAACAAAATGGTCACCTGAAATTTTATCGGATGGGTTTATCCATCCAATACACCTAAAGGCGTAGAGGGCGGGAGGGGCTAGCTGCCCTCAGATCTTTTTTCACTCTGAGAAAATTAACTAAAACTTTTAATTTCCATTAAAATGAACCCTCTCTGAAGTTTATACTAGCCTGCCTTCCATAAGAACCACATATTCTCCCAGAGCGATACTTACAACGCCTGCCCCAGCCCTGGAGGGGGGGGGGGGGGGTGTCGACACAGGAGTTTTTCTTATCTGATCTGTGAACTATTTTTAACGAAATGACCATACGTAAAGGAGTTTTTGTTATATGATCTTTGAACTAGTTTTAACAAAATGGATACCTCAAATTTTTTTATCAGATATATTTGGGGGAAAGGGCTTGGGGGGCAGTTGCCAACTGATCACTTTTGACTCTTAAAAAGGGCACTAGAACTCTCAATTTCCAATGGAATCATCCCCCTTTGAAATTTATATGACGACCCCTTCTACATGAAGTACCTCTGGGAAAAAATAAATGGAGTGGGGGGGGGGGGAGGCTAGCTGCCATCACATCACTTTTGAATCTTAAAAAGTGAATTACAACTTTCAATTTCCAATCAAATGAGCCCTCTAGGAATTTTATACGAGTATCCCTTCCATAACAACCATATATACCCCCCGGGCATAACTTACAACGCCTACCCCGGGCCCTGGGGGGCTGTGTCGACACCGGAGATTTTTGTTATCAGAACTTTGAACTATTTTAAACAAAATTTCTATCTAAAAAATTTTTTCTGATTCATTTAAGGCGTGAAGGAGGGGGGGGGCGGGTTGCCCTCTGATCTCTTTTGACTCTTAAAAAGAGAACAAGTACTTTCAATTTCAACTCAAATGAGCCCTCTCCGAAGTTTATACGAGCATCTCTTCCATAAGAACTGTATATGCCCCTAGACCATTACTCATAACGCCTGCCTCCTGGCCCTGGCGGGTTCCGTCGACACAGGAATTTTTCTTATCTGACCTTTAAACTATTTTTAATGAAATGGCTTTTATAAAAATTTTATCGGATGGGCTTGGGGAAAAAAGGGTGTGTGTGTGGGGGGGCTAGTTGCCCTCGGATAGCTTTTGACTCTTAAAATTGAACTAGAACTTTCAATTTCCAACCAAATGAGCCCCACTGAAATACGAGCATCCCTTTCATAAGAACCATATACGACCCCAGGACAACACTTACAATGCCTATCCCCCGGGCTCTGGGGGGGGGGGGTGTTTTTTTATCTAATTTTTGAAAAATTTCCAAAACACTGGCTATCTCAAAATTTGTAGCGGACGTGTTTGGGAAAAAAGAGCGTGGGGGGGGGGCTAGTTTAACTCTCTTGACTCTTAAAAAGTGAACTAGAACTTTCCGTTTCCAATCAAATGAGCCCTCTATGAAGTTTATACGAGCATCCCTTTCATAAGAACCATACATGCCCTTAAGGCATAACCTCAAACGCCTTCCTCTATGCCCCAGGAGGTTCTATTGAGACCGGATTTTTCCTTATCCGACCTTTGAACTATTTTTAACAAGATGTCTATCTCAAAATTTTCATCCGATGGTTTTTGAAAAAGAAGGCATGGGGGAGGGGGCTAGCTGCCCTTGGATCCCTTTGACTATTAAAAAGTGAGCTCGAACTTTCAATATCCAATCAAATGAGCCCTCTCTGAAGTTTATACGAGCATCCCTTTCATACGAACAATATTTGCCCCAGGGCATAACTTACAGATAACTTTGATAACTTTGTTATCTGACTTTTGAGAAATTTTTAACTTAATCAAAATTGTTATTGGGTGCATTTGAGGGGAAAGGGTTGTGGGGGGGGGGGCTGGTTGACCTCCAATCTCTTTTGACTCTAAAACAGTTAACTAGAACGTTCAATTTCCAATCAAATGAGCCATCTCTGAATTCTTTACGAGCATCCCTTCAATAAGAACCATATATTCCCCCAGGGAATAACTTACAACACCTGCCCTCGGGCTCTTGGGGGCTGTGTTGAACCCTGAGTTTTCGTTATATGGTCATTGAACTATTTGAAAAAAGCTATCTCAAAGTTCTTATCGGATGGGTTTGAGGAAAAAGGGCGCAGGGGGGGGGGGCTAGGTGTCCTCCAATCTCTTTTGAATCTTAAAAAGTGAACTAGAACTTTCAATTTCCAATCAAATGATCCCTCTTTGAAGTTAATACGAGTATTTCTTCCATAAGACCCATTTATGCCCCCAAGGCATAACTTACAACGCCTGCCCCCGGGCCCTGGTGGGTTGTGTCGACACCGGAATTTTTGCTATATGATCTTTGAACTATTTTCAACAAAATAGCTATCATAAAATTTTTATTGGATGCATTTGGGAAAAAGGGTTTGAGGGGAAAGCTGGTTACCCTCCAATATCTTTTAATGCTTAAAAGGTGAACTAGAACTTTCAATTTCCAATCAAATGAGCCCTCTTTGAAGTTTATGCGAGCATTCCTTCCATATATGCCCCCAGGGCATATTTTATAACCCTTGCCACTGAAGACTGTGGGGGAGTGTCCTGCTAAAACATATAATTTCCAAAACTTTCAACTACTTTGAACAAAATGGCTATATCGAAATTTTGATTGGATGTGTTTGGGGAAATGGTGGGCATGGAAGGGGTGTCAGTTGCCTTAGAATCACTTTCGACTATTAAAAAGGGAACTAGCCATTAAATTTCCAATCGAATGAGCCCTTTCTGAAGTTTCTACGACAAAGTTGTCTATACAAAACCTTATATGCTCCCAGGGCATAAATTACAACCCTTAACTTGAGGGCTGTGGAGGAGTTGTCATCCTCAAAGACCTAATTTCTAGAACTTAAAACTACGTTTAATAAAATGGCTGTCACAAAATCTTGATTGGATGTGTTTGGGGAAAAGATGGGCGTGAGAGGGGGGTTAGTTGTCCTCAAATCACTTTCGACTATTAAAAAGGGCACTAGCCCTTTGAATTTCCAATCGAATGAGTCTTTTTTGAATTTTCTACGACAACACCTTCTATAAAAACCTTATATGACCCCAGGATATAACTTAAAACCCTTGCCTTGAGGGTTGTGGGGGAGTTTCCCCCTCAAAAACATATTTTCTATCTGGCAATCAACTACGCTGAACAAAATAGCTATCTCAAAATTTTGATTGGATGCGTTTGGGGGAATGATGGGCGTTGGGGGGATAGTTGCCCTCCAATCACTTTCGACTATTAAAAAGGGCACTAGCCCTTTGAATTTCCAATCGAATGAGCCTTTTTTGAAGTTTCTACGACAACGCCTTTTATAAAAACCTTATAGGCCCCTAGGGCATAACTTAAAACCCTTGCCGTCAAGGTTGTGGGGGAGTGTCCTCCTCAAAAACATATTTTCTATCTGGAAACCAACTACGCTGAACAAAATGGCTATCTCAAAATTTTGATTCGATGTTTTTGGGGGAATGATCGGCATTGGGGGGGGGGGCTTGTTGCCCTCCAATCACTTTCGACTATTAAAAAGGGCACTAGCCCTTTTAATTTCCAATCGAATGAGCCTGTTTTGAAGTTTCTAGGACAACGCCTTCTATAAAAACCTTATATGCCCCAGGGGATAATTTAAAACCCTTGCCCTGAGGGTTGTGGGGGAGTGTTCTCCTCAAAAACATATTTTCTATCTGGAAACCAACTACGCTGAACAAAATGGCTATCTCAAAATTTTGATTGGATGTGTTTGGGGAAATTATGGACGTGGGGGGGCTAGTTGCCCTCCAATCACTTTCGACTATTAAAAAAGGCACTAGCCCTTTTAATTTCCAATCGAATGAGCCTGTTTTGAAGTTTCTAGGACAACGCCTTCTATAAAAACTTTATATGCTCCTAGGGCATAACTTAAAACCCTTGCCCTAAGGGTTGTGGGGGAGTGTCCTCCTCAAAACATATTTTCTATCTGGAAATCAACTACGCTGAACAAAACGGCTATCTCAAAATTTTGATTGGATGTGTTTTGGGGAATGATGGGCGTGGGGGGGGCTAGTTGCCCTCCAATCACTTTCGACTATTGAAAAGGGCCCTAGAACTCTCGATTTCCAAACGAATGAGCCGTTTTTGAAGTTTATACGACGACCCCTTCCATATGAAGTGCCTTTGGGAAAAAATAATAATAAATAATAAAACATTGGAGCCGTATGGCCTTTACTATAGGTAACGCTATAGCGTAGCCTCTGATAGCTAAGCCTTCCTACCATATGTTTTAGCTTAATTTGGATGTTTGTTCGCCTACATTTTTTTCTTTTCCAATTTTTTTTATTTGGCGCCCGCTACTGCCAAAAATTGCAGAAGTTCATATGGAAGTCTTTTCAACACAAATGGATTTGCGTTTTTTTCTAAGTTTTTAAGATACTTTTGGTGTGTAAAATTAAGCTAAAACATATTGCACCAAAAATTTTAAGAAGGTTCAGCTATCCTTCAAAGGATAGTTGACTTTGGGAACCAACAAATTATTATTGTCTAAGTTTTTATGGACGAAAGTGTTGTCAAATTCTACGAGTTTGCTTTTCTTATTTTCCAAGTGTAAAACTGCCACAAATCTCCATTAATACATAAATGAAATATTAAACTAACAGAAGTTACCATAGATAACCTAGTCAAACTCAAAACGAACAAAAATTAAAACGAGTAAGGCTAACAACACCCATGTCTTCTTAAGACCAGAAAATAATTTGCACTTTTCTATATAAAAAAAAAAAAAAAAAAAAAAAAAAAAAAAAAAAAAAAAACGTGTATTGTCCAGTTTGATATAGATATTCTGATATTTATTCCTTATAGTCTTAATACTTCTTTATTTAACAGTGAAAACATTTAAAATGTATTTTGTTTTCAGTAAAGTGCAAATTATGTTCTAGTCTTAAGGAAGTGTGAGGGTTGTCAGCTCTATACATGTTAATTTTTGCTTGTTTTGAGTTTGAATCAGTTATTTATTGTAATTTCTGTTCGTTTAGGATTTAATTCATTTATTGATTACGATTTGTGGTAGTTTTACGCTTGGAAAATAATTTGAATTTATTTTTACTTATTATTGACTTGACGCAGCTCTTTACTATTCTTTGACAAATTTATTTTGTAGAAAGTTTTTTAAAATTAATTTCTGTTCATTTTTATTGACATAGTCTTTTTCATAGGAAAACATATTTTATATCATTTTTTTATCAGACTCCATCGTTTTTACTTTGAAGATTATTTGACTTTATTTCAAATCATTTTTGGTTTAATGAGGCTCTTTACTTTTCTTTAAAAAACTTGTTCCGTACGTTTTTTCCATTAACAAATACTATCTGTAAGTAACTAAATAAAAAAAACAAGTTTTCAACTAAAAGAAAGGAGCAACCTCAAAACGAGCATAAATTATTACGTATATGAAAGGAGTTACCTCCTCCTCAAGACCTCGCTCTTTACGCTAACGTTTTATTTTATATAATTTTAGAATAAAGCTTATTTTTCTAATTAAAAGGCCATTGTGTTTCAGGAATCGTTCTTATAGAATTAGGACAAAAAGTCAAAGCTTTAGCGTAAAGACCAAGGTCTTGTGGAAGGGAAAACTCCTTTCATATACGTAATTAAATAAAAAAAAACAAGTTTTTTTTAACTGAAAGTAAGGAGCGACATTAAAACTTAAAACGAACAGAAATTATTCCGTATATGAAAGGGGCTGTCCCCTCCTAAACGCCTCGCTCTTTACGCTAAAGTTTTTCATAGTCTTAAAAAAAATAGAGTTGTGAGAAAGAGTCTAACTTTAGCGTAAAGAGCGAGACGTTGAGGAGGGGACAGTCCCTTTCATATACGGAATAATTTCTGTTCGCTTTAAGTTTTATTGTCGCTTCTTACTTTCAGTTGAAGAAACTTGTTTCTTTTTATTTAATTTCTGAACGTTTTTGAGTTAATGCAGGTTTTGATTTTGGCACACCGTACATGAATAGTTAAAACGAAATTTACATTTAATTTTACTTTTTTTTTTTGGTTAAATGGCTTTCTCGAAAGTTGTTTAATTCTATTTATGAACGTTTTTATGAGTAATAGATATACGTAACTTATGAATTAACTTACGTAACGAACTTCTATGTTCAGATATTTTTAATACGTTCATTATGGGGTTCACACTCTAGTCAATACCTCGCTCTTTACGCTAAAGTTCGAATTTGTTCCAATGCTTTAAAAATGACCCCCTAATCACAAAGGCAGTTAATTAGAATAAATAGCTCTTATGAAAGTACTAGAAAATCTTTAGCGTAAAGAGCAAGGTATTGACTAGGGGGCGAACCCAATCATATACGTAATAATTTCTGTTCGTTTTAAGTTTTGATGTTGTTCCTTACTTTCAGCTGAAAAGCTTGTGCTTTTTATTCAATTTCTGATCGTTTTTCTAAATAAGGCTGGGAAATCCGGCGCCCCTTCATAGCAATATCCCTTCCCCCATGAAAACTTCCTCCATGGAAAGATCCTCCCACGTAACCCCCGACCCCCCCACAACTACCAGGAAAAATACCCCCTGAAAACGTCTGTATACTTCCCAATAACCAATTCTATATGTAAAGATTGGGTAAAGTTCAGTAGAGTAGTACCTTCCATTTCTATGGGACATATAGGTAAACATTTCTACGGGACGTATACACCTTTTCAAAGAGAGTGAGTATCCCCATGCATATAGGTAATGCTTCTACGGGACGTATACACCTTTTCAAAGAGAGTGAGTATCCTCTCACATGGCATTATACTTCTACCGGTCCTATAGTAAGACATTTCTACCGGTCCTATAGGTAAACATTTCTACGAGACGTATACACCTTTTCAAAGAGAGTGAGTATCCTCTCACATGGCCTTATACTTCTACGAGACATATAGGTAATACTTCTACAAGACATTACACCTTTTCAAAGAGAATATTGTAGCTATGGAATCCGGTTAATAACCTGTAGCTTAAAGGTATCTGAGATCTCGCCCCAGTATCGCATACACTATTAGAGATATCAAAATGATATCTCATTTGCATTAAGCTAACTCAATTTGCGAAAAGGTATTCCATTTGCACAACTCTGCTCTGATTGAATTGTCGCCGACAATGGGTCGAAAATGACATGTAATCACTGCTAAGCCTTTTGTTATTGCTAGAGGATTACCCAATTCACTTCCTAGTGTTAACTGACAGAGTTCCAAATACGAACATTTTGAAAAGCAGACAGGTTTTTTTTTTGTTATTAATAAGAATTTCATAAGAATGTACGTCGGGACACTACAATCAGAATTGTTTGATTGACAGTTAAAAAGGGGTAATGAGATTTGCGAATTGGAGTGTAGGATTTGCGAATTTGATCCTATTAAGGATTGACTTGAAATAAAAATTTTTAACAAGAAATGGCTGAAAAGTGTTTTCGAGGAGATGGGGTGATTGTGTACCGTATAATACACAAGTGATGTTTTGGACAGTGTTGTCAATTTAAAATAGTTTAGAAATAAAAAAATTTAACAAGAAATGGCTGAAAAGTGTTTTGAGGGAGATGGGTTGATTGTGTACTGTATAATACACAAGTGACGTTTGGACAGTGTTGTCAGTTTAAAAGTCTTATTTTTTAATGGTGCTCCTTATTTCTAGTTGAATGGTTATTTGGGCAAAACCGTTTTTAGACATTTTAGGGAATTATTTCGGCGAAACAGTTAGAGACATTTTAAAAGATGATTTTAGAAGATGTTTTAGAAGAGGATTTGAGGGTGAAACTCTGTAGTCGTTATAATACACAAGTTGTATTTGAACAGGGTCGTGAGGTCCCCTAACCCAACCCAAAAGGGTCCTCCTACCCCAACCCCAAAGCCCACCCCCTCCCCCAACTTTTTTGCCCCCCTTTTTAATTTGCGCATTTTGAGACAAAAGGACCCCACCCCCACCCCCCACCCCCAACTTATGGCTCCCCCTCCCACCATTAGTGTTTTGTCACGGTTTACCTTGTCACAGTTACATTTTCTTGATTTTTCAAAGTTCATTTTGAATTTCTTTCGTTGAAATGCAAGAGTTGGAATATTTCAGTAGTGTTTTGTCATGGTTTACCTTGTCACACTTACATTCTCTTAATTTTTCAAACTTCATTTTGGATTTCTTTCATTGAAATGCAAGAGTTGGAATATTCCAGTAGTGTTTTGTTGTGGTTTAGCTTGTCACAGTTACATTTTCTTGATTTTTCAAAGTTCATTTTGAATTTCTTTCGTTGAAATGCAAGAGTTGGAATATTTCGGTAGTGTTTTGTCATGGTTTACCTTGTCACACTTACATTCTCTTGATTTTTCAAAGTTCATTTCGAATTTCTTTCATTGAAATGCAAGAGTTGGAATATTTCAGTAGTGTTTTGTCGTGGTTTAGCTTGTCACAGTTACATTCTCTTCATCTTTCAAAGTTCACTTTGGTTTTATTTCATTGAAATGCAAGAGTTGGAACATTTCAGTAGTTTTCTGTCGTGGTTTACATTGTCACAGATACATTCTCTTGATTTTTCAAAAGTTCATTTCGAATTTCTTTCATTGAAATGCAAGAGTTGGAATATTTCAGTAGTGTTTTGTTGTGCTTTACCTCGTCACAGTTACATTCTCTTGATCTTTCAAAGTTCACTTTGGTTTTATTTCATTGAAATGCAAGAGTTGGAATATTTCAGGTCATGGTTTACCTTGTCACAATTACATTCTCTTGATTTTTCAAAGTTCATTTCGAATTTCTTTCATTGAAATGCAAGAGTTGGAATATTTCAGTAGTGTTTTGTCGTGGTTTAGCTTGTCACAGTTACATTCTCTTGATCTTTCAAAGTTCACTTTGGTTTTATTTCATTGAAATGCAAGAGTTGGAATATTTTAGTAGTGTTCCGTCGTGGTTTACCTTGTCGCAGATACATTCTCTTGATTTTTCAAAGTTCATTTCGAATTTCTTTCATTGAAATGCAAGAGTTGGAATATTTCAGTAGTGTTTTGTTGTGCTTTACCTTGTCACAGTTACATTCTCTTGATCTTTCAAAGTTCACTTTGGTTTTATTTCATTGAAATGCAAGAGTTGGAATATTTCAGTAGTGTTCTGTCGTGGTTTACCTTGTCACAGAATGGTTTACCATGTCACAGTTACATTCTCTTGATTTTTCAAAGTTCATTTTGAATTTCTTTCATTGAAATGCAAGAGTTGGAATATTTCAGTAGTGTTTTGTATCGGTTTACCTTGTCACAGTTACATTCTCTTAATTTTTCAAAGTTCATTTTGAATTTCTATAATTGAAATGCAAGAGTTGGAATATTTCAGTAGTGTTTTGTCGTGGTTTACCTTGTCACAGTTACATTCTCTTAATTTTTCACAGTTCATTTCGAATTTCTTTCATTGAAATGCAAGAGTTGGAATATTTCAGTAGTGTTCTGTCGTGGTTTACCTTGTCACAGTTACATTCTCTTGATCTTTCAAAGTTCACTTTGGTTTTATTTCATTGAAATGCAAGAGTTGGAATATTTCAGTAGTGTTCTATCGTGGTTTACCTTGTCACAGATACATTCTCTTGATTTTTCAAAGTTCATTTCGAATTTCTTTCATTGAAATGCAAGAGTTGGAATATTTCAGTAGTGTTTTGTTTTGCTTTACCTTGTCAGAGTTACATTTTCTTGATCTTTCAAAGTTCACTTTGGTTTTATTTCATTGAAATGCAAGAGTTGGAATATTTCAGTAGTGTTCTGTCGTGGTTTACCTTGTCACAGATACATTCTCTTGATTTTTCAAAGTTCATTTTGAATTTCTTTCATTGAAATGCAAGAGTTGGATTATTTCAGTAGTGTTTTGTTGTGCTTTACCTTGTCACAGTTACATTCTCTTAATTTTTCAAAGTTCATTTTGAATTTCTATCATTGAAATGCAAGAGTTGGAATATTTCAGTAGTGTTTTGTCGTAGTTTACCTTGTCACAGTTACATTCTCATGATTTTTCAAAGATCATTATGGTTTTCTTTCGTTGAAATGCAAGAGTTGGAATATTTCAGTAGTGTTTTCATGTGGTTTACCTTGTCACAGTTACATTCTCTTTATTTTTCAAAAAGTTCATTTTGAATTTCTTTCATTGAAATGCAAGAGTTGGTTTATTTCAGTAGTGTTTTGTCGTGGTTTACCATTTCACAGTTACATTCTCTTGATTTTTCAAAGTTCATTTTGGATTTCTTTCGTTGAAATGCAAGAGTGGAATATTTCAGTAGTGTTTTGTTGCGGTTTACCTTGTCACAGTTACATTCTCTTAATTTTTCAAAGTTCATTTTGAATTTCTATCATTGAAATACAAGAGTTGGAATATTTCAGTAGTGTTTTGATGTGGTTTACCTTGTCACAGTTACGTTCTCTTAATTTTTCAAAGTTCATTTCCAATTTCTTTCATTGAAATGCAAGAGTTGGAATATTGCAGTAGTGTTCTGTCGTGGTTTACCTTGTCACAGTTACATTCTCTTGATCTTTCAAAGTTCACTTTGGTTTTATTTCATTGAAATGCAAGAGTTGGAATATTTCAGTAGTGTTCTGTCGTGGTTTACCTTGTCACAGATACATTCTCTTGATTTTTCAAAGTTCATTTCGAATTTCTTTCATTGAAATGCAAGAGTTGGAATATTTCAGTAGTGTTTTGTCGTAGTTTACCTTGTCACAGTTACATTATCATGATTTTTCAAAGATCATTATGGTTTTCTTTCGTTGAAATGCAGGAGTTGGAATATTTCAGTAGTGTTTTGATGTGGTTTACCTTGTCACAGTTACGTTCTCTTAATTTTTCAAAGTTCGTTTCGAATTTCTTACATTGAAATGCAAGAGTTGGAATATTTCAGTAGTGTTCTGTCGTGGTTTACCTTGTCACAGTTACATTCTCTTGATCTTTCAAAGTTCACTTTGGTTTTATTTCATTGAAATGCAAGAGTTGGAATATTTCAGTAGTGTTCTGTTGTGGTTTACCTTGTCACAGATACATTCTCTTGATTTTTCAAAGTTCATTTTGAATTTCTTTCATTGAAATGCAAGAGTTTGATTACTTCAGTAGTGTTTTGTTGTGCTTTACCTTGTCATAGTTACATTCTCTTAATTTTTCAAAGTTCATTTTGAATTTCTTTCGCTGAAATGCGAGAGTTGGAATATTTCAGTAGTGTTTTGTCGTGGTTTACCTTGTCACAATTACATTCTCTTGACTTTTCAAAAAGTTCATTTTGAATTTCATTCATTGAAATTCAAGAGTTGGTTTATTTCAGTAGTGTTTTGTCGTGGTTTACCATTTCACAGCTACATTCTCTTGATTTTTCAAAGTTCATTTTGGATTTCTTTCGTTGAAATGCAAGAGTTGGAATATTTCAGTAATGTTTTATTGCGGTTTACCTTGTCGCAGTTACATTCTCTTAATTTTTCAAAGTTCATTTTGAATTTCTATCATTGAAATGCAAGAGTTGGAATATTTCAGTAGTGTTTTGTCGTGGTTTACCCTGTCACAGTTACATTTTCTTGATTTTTCAAAGTTCATTTTGAATTTCTTTCGTTGAAATGCAAGAGTTGGAATATTTCAGAAGTGTTTTGTTGTGGTTTACCTTGTCATAGTTATATTCTCTTGATTTTTCAAAGTTCATTTTGAATTTGTGTCGTTGAAATGCAAGAGTTGGAATATTTCAGTAGTGTTTTGTCATGGTTTACCATGTCACAGTTACATTCTCTTGATTTTTCAAACTTCATCTGAATTTCTTTCTTTGAAATGCAAGAGTTGGATTATTTCAGTAGGGTTTTGTTGCGGTTTACCTTGTCACAGTTACATTCTCTTAATTTTTCAAAGTTCATTTTGAATTTCTATCATTGAAATGCAAGAGTTGAATATTTCAGTAGTGTTTTGTCATGGTTTACCTTATCACAGTTACATTCTCTTAATTTTTCAAAGTTCATTTTGAATTTCTTTCCTGGAATGTTCTGTCGTGGTTTACCTTGTCACAGTTACATTCTCTTGATTTTTCAAAGTTCACTTTGGTTTTATTTCGGTGAAATGCAAGTTGGAATATTTCAGTAGTGTTTTGTTGTGGTTTACCTTGTCACACTTACATTCTCTTAATTTTTCAAAGTTCATTTTGGATTTCTTTCGATGAAATGCATGAGTTGGAATATTTCAATAGTGTTTTATCGTGGTTTACCTAGTCACAGTTACATTCTCTTGATTTTTCAAAGTTCACTTTGGTTTTATTTCGGTGAACTGCAAGAGACCTACAATAATGTCTTGAAATCAACATGCAAAGTCGACATAGCTTTATTTCATTTTTTAAGGTTAATTTAGACGAGGTTACGTGCGCGCAAGGTAAACCATAACAAAACACTACTGAAATATTCCAACTCTTGCATTTCAATGAAAGAAATTCAAAATGAACTTTGAAAAATTAAGAGAATGTAAGTGTGACAAGGTAAACCACAACAAAAGACTACTGAAATATTCCAACTCTTGCATTTCACCGAAATAAAACCGAAGTGAACTTTGAAAAATCAAGAGAACGTAACTGTGACAAGGTAAACCACGACAGAACATTCCAGGAAAGAAATTCAAAATCAACTTTGAAAAATTAAGAGAATGTAACTGTGACAAGGTAAACCGCAACAAAACCCTACTGAAATAATCCAAATCTTGCATTTCAATGACAGAAATTCAAAATGAACTTTGAAAAATTAAGAGAATGTAACTGTGACAAGGTAAACCGCAACAAAACCCTACTGAAATAATCCAACTCTTGCATTTCAATGAAAGAAATTCATATGAACTTTGAAAAATCAAGAGAATGTAATTGTGTCATGGTAAACCATGACAAAACACTACTGAAACACTCCAACTCTTGCATTTCAACGACAGAAATTCAAAATGAACTTTGAAAAATCAAGAGAATGTAACTATGACAAGGTAAACCACAACAAAACACCACTGAAATATTCCAACTCTTGCATTTCAACGAAAGAAATTCAAAATGAACTTTGAAAAATCAAGAAAATGTAACTGTGACAAGGTAAACCACAACAAAACACTATTGAAATATTCCAACTCTTGCATTTCAAAGAAAGAAATTCAAAATGAACTTTGAAAAATTAAGAGAATGTAACTGTGACAAGGTAAACCATGACAAAACACTACTGAAATATTCCAACTCTTGCATTTCATCGAAAGAAATCCAAAATGAACTTTGAAAAATCAAGAGAATGTAACTGTGACATGGTAAACTACGACAAAACACTACTGGAATATTCCAACTCTTGCATTTCAATGAAAGAAATTCAAAATGAACTTTGAAAAATCAAGAGAATGTAACTGTGACAAGGTAAACCATGACAAAACACTACTGAAATATTCCAACTCTTGCACTTCAACGAAAGAAATCCAAAATGAATTTTGAAAAATTAAGAGGATGTAACTGTGACTAGGTAAACCACGACAAAACACTATTGAAATATTCCAACTCTTGCATTTCATCGAAAGAAATCCAAAATGAACTTTGAAAAATTAAGAGAATGTAACTGTGATAAGGTAAACCACAATAAAACATTACTGAAATATTCCAACTCTTGCATTTCAATGAAAGAAAACCAAAATGAACTTTGAAAAATTAAGAGAACGTAACTGTGACAAGGTAAACCACATCAAAACACTACTGAAATATTCCAACTCTTGCATTTCAACGAATGAAAACCATAATGATCTTTGAAAAATCATGAGAATGTAACTGTGACAGGGTAAACCACGATAAAAAACTACTGAAATATTCCAACTCTTGCATTTCAATGATAGAAATTCAAAATGAACTTTGAAAAATTAAGAGAATGTAACTGTGACAAGGTAAACCGCAACAAAACATTACTGAAATATTCCAACTCTTGCATTTCAACGAAAGAAATCCAAAATGAACTTTGAAAAATCAAGAGAATGTAACTGTGAAATGGTAAACCACGACAAAACACTACTGAAATAAACCAACTCTTGAATTTCAATGAAAGAAATTCAAAATGAACTTTTTGAAAAATCAAGAGAATGTAATTGTGACAAGGTAAACCACGACAAAACACTACTGAAATATTCCAACTCTCGCATTTCAACGAAAGAAATTTAAATGAACTTTGAAAAATTAAGAGAATGTAACTGTGACAAGGTAAAGCACAACAAAACACTACTGAAATAATCCAACTCTTGAATTTCAATGAAAGAAATTCAAAATGAACTTTGAAAAATCAAGAGAATGTATCTGTGACAAGGTAAACCACGACAGAACACTACTGAAATATTCCAACTCTTGCATTTCAATGAAATAAAACCAAAGTGAACTTTGAAAGATCAAGAGAATGTAACTGTGACAAGGTAAACCACGACAGAACACTACTGAAATATTCCAACTCTTGCATTTCAATGAAAGAAATTCGAAATGAACTTTGAAAAATTAAGAGAACGTAACTGTGACAAGGTAAACCACATCAAAACACTACTGAAATATTCCAAGTCTTGCATTTCAACGAAAGAAAACCATAATGATCTTTGAAAAATCCTGAGAATGTAACTGTGACAAGGTAAACTACGACAAAACACTACTGAAATATTCCAACTCTTGCATTTCAATGAAAGAAATTCGAAATGAACTTTGAAAAATCAAGAGAATGTATCTGTGACAAGGTAAACCACGACAGAACACTACTGAAATATTCCAACTCTTGCATTTCAATGAAATAAAACCAAAGTGAACTTTGAAAGATCAAGAGAATGTAACTGTGACCAGGTAAACCACGACTGAACACTTCTGAAATATTCCAACTCTTGCATTTCAATGAAAGAAATTCGAAATGAACTTTGAAAAATTAAGAGAACGTAACTGTGACAAGGTAAACCACATCAAAACACTACTGAAATTTTCCAACTCCTGCATTTCAACGAAACAAAACCATAATGATCTTTGAAAAATCATGAGAATGTAACTGTGACAAGGTAAACTACGACAAAACACTATTGAAATATTCCAACTCTTGCATTTCAATGATAGAAATTCAAAATGAACTTTGAAAAATCAAGAGAATGTAACTGTGACAGGGTAAACCACGACAAAAAACTACTGAAATATTCCAACTCTTGCATTTCAATGATAGAAATTCAAAATGAATTTTGAAAAATTAAGAGAATGTAACTGTGACAAGGTAAACCGCAACAAAACACTACTGAAATATTTCAACTCTTGCATTTCAACGAAAGAAATCCAAAATGAACTTTGAAAAATCAAGAGAATGTAACTGTGAAATGGTAAACCACGACAAAACACTACTGAAATAAACCAACTCTTGCATTTCAATGAAAGAAATTCAAAATGAACTTTTTGAAAAATCAAGAGAATGTAACTGTGACAAGGTTAACCATGACAAAACACTACTGAAATATTCCAACTCTCGCATTTCAACGAAAGAAATTCAAAATGAACTTTGAAACATTAAGAGAATGTAACTGTGACAAGATAAAGCACAACAAAACACTACTGAAATAATCAAACTCTTGCATTTCAATGAAAGAAATTCAAAATGAACTTTGAAAAATCAAGAGAATGTATCTGTGACAAGGTAAACCACGACAGAACACTACTGAAATATTCCAACTCTTGCATTTCAATGAAATAAAACCAATGTGAACTTTGAAAGATCAAGAGAATGTAACTGTGACAAGGTAAAGCAAAACAAAACACTACTGAAATATTCCAACTCTTGCATTTCAATGAAAGAAATTCGAAATGAACTTTGAAAAATCAAGAGAATGTATCTGTGACAAGGTAAACCACGATACAACACTACTGAAATATTCCAACTCTTGCATTTCAATGAAATAAAACCAAAGTGAACTTTGAAAGATCAAGAGAATGTAATTGTGACAAGGTAAACCACGACAGAACACTACTGAAATATTCCAACTCTTGCATTTCAATGAAAGAAATTCGAAATGAACATTGAAAAATCAAGAAAATGTAACTCTGACAAGGTAAACCATAACAAAACACTACTGAAATATTCCAACTCTTGCATTTCAATGAAAGAAATTCAAAATGAACTTTGAAAATCAAGAAAATGTAACTGTGACAAGGTAAACCACGACAAAACACTATTGAAATATTCCAACTCTTGCATTTCCAGGAAAGAAATTCAAAATGAACTTTGAAAAATTAAGAGAATGTAACTGTGACAAGGTAAACCACGACAAAACACTACTGAAATATTCCAACTCTTGCATTTCAATGATAGAAATTCAAAATGAACTTTGAAAAATTAAGAGAATGTAATTGTGACAAGGTAAACCGCAACAAAACACTACTTAAATATTCCAACTCTTGCACTTCAATGAAAGAAATTCAAAATGAACTTTGAAAAATCAAGAGAATGTAACTGTGACATGGTAAACCATTCTGTGACAAGGTAAACCACGACAGAACACTACTGAAATATTCCAACTCTTGCATTTCAATGAAATAAAACCAAAGTGAACTTTGAAAAATCAATAGAATGTAACTGTGACAAGGTAAAGCACAACAAAACACTACGAAAATATTCCAACTCTTGCATTTCAATGAAATAAATTCGAAATGAACTTTGAAAAATCAAGAGAATGTATCTGTGACAAGGTAAACCACGACAGAACACTACTGAAATATTCCAACTCTTGCATTTCAATGAAATAAAACCAAAGTGAACTTTGAAAGATCAAGAGAATGTAACTGTGACAAGCTAAACCACGACAAAACACTACTGAAATATTCCAACTCTTGCATTTCAATGAAAGAAATTCGAAATGAACTTTGAAAAATCAAGAGAATGTAACTGTGACAAGGTAAACCATGACCTGAAATATTCCAACTCTTGCATTTCAATGAAATAAAACCAAAGTGAACTTTGAAAGATCAAGAGAATGTAACTGTGACAAGGTAAAGCACAACAAAACACTACTGAAATATTCCAACTCTTGCATTTCAATGAAAGAAATTCGAAATGAACTTTTGAAAAATCAAGAGAATGTATCTGTGACAAGGTAAACCACGACAGAAAACTACTGAAATATTCCAACTCTTGCATTTCAATGAAATAAAACCAAAGTGAACTTTGAAAGATCAAGAGAATGTAACTGTGACAAGCTAAACCACGACAAAAAACTACTGAAATATTCCAACTCTTGCATTTCAATGAAAGAAATTCGAAATGAACTTTGAAAAATCAAAAGAATGTAACTGTGACAAGGTAAACCATGACAAAACACTACCGAAATATTCCAACTCTTGCATTTCAACGAAAGAAATTCAAAATGAGCTTTGAAAAATCAAGAAAATGTAACTGTGACAAGGTAAACTATGACAAAACACTAATGGAGGGAGGGGGAGCCATAAGTTGGGGGGGGTCCTTTTGTCTCAAAATGCGCAAATTAAAAAGGGGGGCAAAAAAGTTGGGGAGGGGGGGGGGCTTTGGGGTTGGGGTAGGAGGACCCTTTGGGGTTGGGGTAGGGGACCTCAAGACACTGTTCAAATACAACTTGAGTATTATAACGACCACAGAATTTCACCCTCAAATCCTCTTCTAAAACATCTTCTAAAATCATCTTTTAAAATGTCTCTAACTGTTTCGCCGAAATAATTCCCTAAAATGTCTAAAAACGGTTTCGCCCAAATAACCATTCAACTAGAAATAAGGAGCACCATTAAAAACTAAGACTTTTAAACTGACAACACTGTCCAAACGTCACTTGTGTATTATACAGTACACAATCAACCCATCTCCCTCAAAACACTTTTCAGCCATTTCTTGTTAAATTTTTTTATTTCTAAACTATTTTAAATTGACAACACTGTCCAAAACATCACTTGTGTATTATACAGTACACAATCACCCCATCTCCTCCAAAACACTTTTCAGCCATTTCTTGTTAAATTTTTTTATTTCAAGTCAATCCTTAATAGGGTCAAATTCGCAAATCCTACACTCCAATTCGCAAATCTCATTACCCCTTTTTAACTGTCAATCAAACAATTCTGATTGTAGTGTCCCGACGTACATTCTTATGAAATTCTTATTAATAACAAAAAAAACCTGTCTACTTTTCAAAATTTTCGTATTTGGAACTCTGTCAGTTAACACTAAGAAGTGAATTGGGTAATCCTCTAGCAATAACAAAAGGCTTAGCAGTGATTACATGTCATTTTCGACCCATTGTCGGCGACAATTCAATCAGAGCAGAGTTGTGCAAATGGAATACCTTTTCGCAAATTGAGTTAGCTTAATGCAAATGAGATATCATTTTGATAATCTCTAATAGTGTATGCGATACTGGGGCGAGATCTCAGATACCTTTAAGCTACAGGTTATTAACCGGATTCCATAGCTAATATATTCTCTTTGAAAAGGTGTAATGTCTTGTAGAAGTATTACCTATATGTCTCGTAGAAGTATAAGGCCATGTGAGAGGATACTCACTCTCTTTGAAAAGGTGTATACGTCTCGTAGAAATGTTTACCTATAGGACCGGTAGAAATGTCTTCCTATAGGACCGGTAGAAGTATAATGCCATGTGAGAGGATACTCACTCTCTTTGAAAAGGTGTATTCGTCCCGTAGAAGTATTACCTATATGCATGGGGATACTCACTCTCTTTGAAAAGGTGTATACGTCCCGTAGAAATGTTTACCTATATGTCCCATAGAAATGGAAGATACTACTCTACTAAGTTCATAACTTGCAGCCCTTCCCCCGGGGATTGTGGGGGATTAAGTCATCCTCAAAGACATAATTATTATATTTTCAACCATGCTGAACAAAATGACTATCTCAAAATTTTGATCGGGAGACTTTGGGGAAAAGATGAGCGTGGGAGGGGGCCTAGTTGCCTTTCAATTTTTTTTGGTCACTTAAAAAAGGCACTAGAACTTTTAATTTCAGTTTGGATGAGCCCTCCCGCAATATTCTAGGACCACTGGGTCGATATGATCACCCCTGGAAAAAAACACGCATCCGTGATCTTTCTTCTGGAAAAAAAATGCAAAGTTCCACATTTTTTCAGATAGGAGCTAGAAACCTCTACAGTAGGGCTCTCTGATACGCTGAATCTGATGGTTCTATTAAGGTTTTATAACTTTAGGGGGTGTTTCCTCCTTTTTCGAAAATCAGGTAAATTTTCTCATGCGATCCCCAACTTTTATTGGTAGGACTAATTTTGATGAAGCTTATATATTTGAAACCAGCATAAAAATCTGATTCTTTTGATGTATCTATTGATTTCAAAATTCCATTTTTCAGAGTTTCGGTTACTATTGAGCCGGGTCGCTCCTTACTTACAGTTCGTTACCACGAACTGTTTGATAACTTCTGTTCGTTTTAAGTTTTGATGTTGCTTCTTATTTTCAGTTGAAAAAACTTGTGTTTTTAAGTTTAATTTCTGATCGTTTTTGAATATTTCGGGGAAATCCGGCTATCCCTCCATGAAAAATTCCGGTACTTGTGCATTATACGCCACTCCCTCAAGTTTACGACGCGTAAAACTCGAGAACGAACGGGTTTTTCTTTAGTTTCTTCGTTACTTTAGAAACAAATTTGGGCTATATGTAGGGGGAAGGAGTAAAGTATAGCGGGTCTGCATCCAAAATGTGTTAGGTACAATTATTCTGCATATTATTAAGTAAGAAATGTTTCTGACTTCAAACTGTTCAATTACTTTACTCCCCCCCCCCTATATGTAAATATACAGGCCTAGCCCAAATTATTAATTTCCCATCTGCTCTGTTACTTGTATTTGTCAATAGTCTCGCGCAAAGCTGAAAGAGACTAACGAAGAAACTGGTTTGTTCTCGAGTTTTACACATCGTAAACATGAACGAGTGGCGTATAATACATAAGTAAAAAAATTCCTTCTCCCTACGGAAAAAAAAAAGCTCAAATGAAATTCTCAAATTTGGAAAGACTTAACTTCCACAGGGGGGTATTTTCCTCAAGGGGGTATTTTCCGAGGGGGATATTTTCCGCGGGGAGCGGTTTTTTTTCCGGGGGGAGGGGGTGTTTTCTGTGGAGAGGTATTTTTCCTCAGGGGGGTTTTTTTCAGCGGGGGTATTTTCTTGAGCTACAGTGCCTAAACCGTTTTTGTCCAAAAATTTGACCCGCAGTTCATCCTTAGCGATATAGCATCATAGCACCCTACCCACACAGAGGTACAAAAGTAATCAAAAATACATAATGAAATGAACATGCAATACGATGAAAATAGAAGATCGACCTGCACTAAACAAAGTATAAAACATCAGAAAGCATATAAATGTTAACAAGAAATATCCGGAAAAAAAATGATGACAAAAATTATGTATATTTACATAACAAATAAAAAACAACATTAGTGCAAGCAAATTAAAAACATTCTATTCTCTACCTAAATTGAGTGAGATTTTTCTAAGGATTAGTCTGACTATCCCTAACCACCAAGTTACAATAACAAGTTTGAAGCAGCAGACAATAATACAAGGCCTCGATTAAATAAGTTAGAAAATTATCATTGCATATGGGCAAAAATGAAAGTTATTAAAGAAAATCTGTTTCCATAAAATAAAGCCCATAAGTTCTCATACAAATTCAAATTAGATAAAAAAAAAATTCGACCTGTAGCAAGGAGATAAAAAGGAAGGTGTTACGTCCTATCCCAGAATCCAGGGCGTGTCAAAACTGTAATGACATTGCATTGAAAAAAATCTTTATACAGATACTGTTTATTCATTTTATTAATAAATAACTAAATAGAAAACAAGTTGCTTCAACTGAAAGTAAGGCGCAACAGTAAAACGAACAGAAATTATTACTTATATGAAGGCGGTTATCCCCTCCTCAAAACCTCGCTCTTTGCGCTAAGTTTTTTTAGTATTTTTAAAAAGGGTTCTTATTGTTCTAATTAAACGACCCTTGTGTTTCAGAAGTCGTTCTTAAAGAATTGGGACGAAATCCAGACTTCAGCGTAAAGAGCGAGGTGTTGAAGATGAAGCAGCCCCCTTCATATACGTAATGATTTATGTCCGTTTTAAGTTTAAATATTGCTCCTTGCTTTTAGTTGAAGAAACTTGATTGTTTCTATTTATTTCCGATCGTCTTTTAAATAATGTCAGGAAATCTGGCTGCACCTCCAACGAGAAACACCCCAACCCAAAGAATTATCCTCTAGACAACTGAATCCCGGTGAAAATTTACCCCGAACAATTAACCGTAGCATCTCCACGCGTACAACTGAGACAGAAAAGAGAAAGCAAGACATAAAAACAATTTTGTATAGGAATTATGGCAAATTCCTCCACTGTAAAAATGTCCCTGAAAAGTTCACCACCTTGGGAACTTCCCTCCCCATGGATTGAAAATTCCCCTGTGTAAACTCACCAGCAGAAAATTAGCCACTCCCCCCGAAAATGTATGCATACTTCCCAATAGCAAATACTAAGTAAACAATGGGCAAAGTTTATAACTTAAGGACCTTTCCCCTGGGGTTGTGGGGAATGGGAGTCAAGTTATATCTAAAGGCTCAGTTATTCGGTCTTTCAACTATGATGAACTAAATGGCTATCTCAAAATTTTGATTGACCGATTTTGGAAAAAAAGGCGGGGGAGGGGCCTATTTGCCCTCGAATCTTTTTGGTCATTTAAAAAGGGCACTAGAACTTTAATTTCTATTCGAATGAGCCCTCTCCCAATATTCTAGGACGACTAGGTCAATAAGATCACCCCTGGAAAAAAAAAATAAACACGCATCCGTGATCTTTCTTCTGGCAAAAAAGGGAAAATTTCACATTTATGCAGATAGAAGGTGAAAACCTCTACAACAAGGTTTCCTGGTACGCGGAATCTGATGGTTTGATTTTCATTCAGATTCTTTGACTTTTAAGGGGTGTTTCCCCCTTTTCGAAAATAATGCAAATTTTCTCAGGTTCGCAACCTTTGATGGGTAACACTAAACTTAATGAAACTTCACATTTAGAATTAGCATAATAAGCCGATTTTTTGTATATCTATTGGTATCCAAATTTTGTTTTATAGTTTCGGTTACTATTGAGCCACGTCGCTCCACGAACTGTTTGATTTTATCATCTAAATCAGTGGTTCTCCACCAGTTTTGGGCCATGCCCCATCTAGACATTCCTAAAAAAACTTGAGCTACAGTGCGCTCAGGTTCTTTTATTTTTTTATTTAGAAACTATATACAACTAAAGTAAAGGTATGCCCGGCTGAGAGTCTAGCTCGTATTACCGGGCAACCAACGATAAATAAAAACAAAATAAAATAATACATATTATATTACTGTATTAGCACGCTGAATATTGTTTTTGAAGCCAATTCGACTAAGTCCTTCTAAAATTTGGTTGAACCCGCTCAAATCATAAGCGAACACAGAAATAGTCTTGTTGCATGCATAATTAAAACACGGAAATACAGGGGGTGGAAGCAATTTTTTTTTTCCAGTATCAAGGGGGGCAGCCTTGTTGGTTTTTAAATCTTGAGGGAGGGCAAAAAACTTGGGGATAGATATCCCTCTCTTGATTAATGCCACTATCAAAATCGAGTTCACCCAGAAGCTTTAATAATCAAACAGTTCGTGGTAACGAACTGTAAATAAGGAGCGACCCGGCTCAATGGTAACCAAAACTCTAGAAAACGGGTTTTTGATACCAATAGATATATCAAAAGAATCAGATTTCAATGCTGATTTCAAATATATAACTTTCATCAAGTTTAGTGCCATCAAAAGTTACGCGTCTGAGAAAATTTGGCTGATTTTCAAAAAAAGGGGGAAAGACCCCCTAAAAGTTATAGAACCTTAATGAAAATCACACCATCATATTCAGCGTATCAGAGAACCCTACTGTAGAGTTTTCAAGCTCCTATCTACAAAAATGTGGAATTTTACATTTTTTGCCAGAAGAAAGATCACGGATGCGTGTTTATTTGTTTTTTTTTTCCAGGGGTGATCGTATCGACCCAGTGGTCCTAGAATATCGTGGGAGGGCTCATTGGAACGGAAATTAAAAGTTCTAGTTCCCTTTTAAGTGACCAAAAAAATGGAGGGCAACTAGGCCCCCTCCCACGCTTAATTTTTTTCCCAAAGTCACCCGATCAAAATTTTGAGATAGCCATTTTGTTCAGCATGGTCGAAAATATGATAAATATGTGGGTGACTTAATCCCCCGAAGTTCCCAGAGGGAGGGCTAAAAGTTATGAACTTTACCCAATGTTAACATATAGTATTGGTTATTGGGAAGTATACAGAAGTTTTCAGGAGGTTTTTTTTCTGGTAGTGGGAGGGAAGGGTGGGTCGGTGGTTATGTTGGAGGATCTGTTCATGATGGAAGTTTTCATGGGGGAAGGGAAATCGCCATGAAGGGGGCGCCGGACTTGCCAGCATTATTTATTGGTTATTGGGAAGTATACAACCATTTTCAGGAAGGATTTTTTCGGGGGGGGGGGGGGGCTAGAGGAGGGGGTTACTCTGGAGAATATTTCCGTGGAGGATGTTTCTTTGGGGTAAGAGACATTTCTATGAAGGGGGCGCCGGATTTCCAAGCATTAGAAATTAAATCGATCATTAGACGATCAGAAATTAAATAAAAAAAACAAGTTTTTTCAACTGAAATGTAAGAAGGAATATTAGAACTTAAAACGAACAGAAATTATAACGTATGTGAGGGGGTTCTCCCCAAAGTCAATACCTCGCTCTTTACGCTACAGTTTTTTTTAGTGCTTTCAAAAGAGCTATCTATTCTAATTAAACGGCCTTTGTGATTCAGGGGTTTGTGAATCAAAATTTTTTTTAACTTTTAACGTAAAGAGCGTGGTATTGACTAAGGGGAGAACCCCTTCATATACGTAATAACATATACGTAATAAAAAAAACAATAAAAAAACAAGCGATACGGCTCAATAGTAATCGAAACTTTTAAAAACGGAATTTTGATGTCAATAAATGTATCAAAAGAATGTGTTTATAATGCTGATCCTAAATATATAAATTTTATTAAGTTTAGTATTACTCATCAAAGGCTACAGGCCTGAGAAAATTTACTCGATTTTTTAAAGAGGGGGGAAACATCCCCTACAAGTGAAAGAATTTTAATGAAAATCACACCGTCAGAATTCAGCGTATCAGAAAACCCTATTACATAGGTTTCAAGCTCATATCTGCAAAAATCTGCAACTTTGTATTTTTTGCCAGAAGAAAAATATACGAATATAGAAGTTAGTTACGTAAGTTAATTTGTAAAGACATCCATTTAGCAAAAGAAAAGTAAAATTTTTATGCAAATAAAAGCTGCATTAACTAAAAAACGATCAGAAATTAAATAAAAAAAAACAAGTTTTTTAAACTGAAAGTAAGGAGCGACATTAAAACTTAAAACGAACAGAAATTATTCCGTATATGAAAGGGGCTGTCCCCTCCTCAACGCCTCGCTCTTTAAGCTAAAGTTTGACTCTTTCTCACAACTTTATTTTTTAAAACAATAAAAAACTTTAGCGTAAAGAGCGAGGCGTTGAGGAGGGGACAGCCCCTTTCATATACGGAATAATTTCTGTTCGTTTTAAGTTTTAATGTCGCTCCTTACTTTCAGTTTAAAAAACTTGTTTTTTTTATTTAATTCACCATCAAGAGTGAGTTGAACCTTAGTATTCATAGTAGGCGTTGAAAGGCCACAGCTCCCTTATTATATGGTAAGCTTGCTCATTTTGCTTTTTAATCGCAACTGAATTTGATTTTCAGAAATGTCTAAAATTCAATTTTCATTGGCTTTTTTAATCTCTATATCATAAAAAAGAAGATGCTTTTGTAGGAGCTGTAGACTCTGGGATTTCGTCAGAAAGAGCACACCTTCACAGGCCTTAGTTTGTGGGCATGAAACCCCTGTTCAATTAAGATACAGCTTTCAACCCTAAAAGTGGCTGCTGCTTCCAAGGCAGTCCAGTAGCTTTAAAAAAGACGAAGATAATAGGCATATGTGCTTTTTTGTCTTTTTTTTAAATAGGCTACATCTATTTAATAAAACTGGCGCGATATTCTAGGGACTAAAATGAACCTATAAAATTGCTCTTTATCTAAAATTATTCGCTACAAAAAAAACTTATGATTAATATAGTAACATACCTTTGGAAATTTGAAGACAATATGTATTTTTTCTTTCTGTACCATGGAAAGGGTTTTTGTTGCACATTTTGTTGCCTGTTCTGTAGCCAAGGCTCTGTATTTTAAGATAATTTTTCGAAGTAAAAAAATAATCAGATGATGAATGGAAGGAGCCATACGCTCCAATACCCCCCAAAAAAAACTCCTCCCAGAACTATCCATTTTTACTTCTCTCCAACCGGTATTACACTAAACTTTTATAAACCCTGATCTTCGATTTTTTCTCTTACTGCATTGCTTTTTTTAGGTGTTTTAACCTTTTCTGCTAGCTACAACTATTGTGTTTTATTTTTAGATTTTGTGAATTCTGACCTTTTGATAATCACAATTCACTTACCCGCTTGTTGAACTGGCGCTTCATTCATACATATATATTAGCTAACAGTTGTTCTTACATTTTACTTTTTAGAACAATAACTGAAACTTAAAAAACTAGAACCAAAGTCAATTTAAGGCAAAAAATAAATAAAAAAACAAACACATATAAATAAATATATATATACATATATATATATATATATATATATATATATATATATATATAATATATATATATATATATATATATATATATATATATATATATATATATATATATATATATATATATATATATATATATATATATATATATATATATATATATAATATATATATATATATATATATATATATATATATATATATATATATATATATATATATATATATATATATATATATATATATATATATATATATATATATAGTACCCGACCCCGGCACTCGACCCGCGGCAGGCTTCTATATATTGATTCTCACTGTCGCTTGTCTTCTAAACACAGACAATTTGAGCCTTTTCATGATGTCATGATGTCCAAATGGACCTTAAATTAGAAGAGGTGCCATTGTAGAATTACATTTTTTTAATGGACCTTTTACTTTTGCCTTGGCTTGTCTTTTGTCACTATGAAAGAAGTAGCTAGCACCGAACCTTTGTTACTTTTAATTGTTAAGGTGGCGGGACAAAAACTTTTTTTTTCTTCCAACGATTTATCAAGTCAATATTTTTCATTTTACAAGGTATGGAAGGCATTGACAACCACCTTTGTTTTTTTTTTATTGTTCAGTTGGTGGGACAAAAACTTCTTCTTTTACCTTGGCTTGTCTTTTGTCATTACGAAAGACATGTCGCCGAACCTTTTTTTCTTTCATATGAGTAGAGATGGGGGTGCTACTCCGATCAGTACAAAATTCGGTTATCAAAAGAACGTATCTCCGATCAGTACACCAAATATGGGCATAGCCACCCTAGGGAGAACACGTGGTTAATGGGGTCAATGTTGTTGTTGTTGTTTTGGGACACGCGATAGAGTCATTAGGGAGAACACGTGGTTAATGGGGTCAATGTTATTGTTGTTGTTTTGAGCACGCGATAGAGTCATTAGGGAGAACACGTGGTTAATGGGGTCAATGTTGTTGTTGTTGTTCAATGCAGATGTTATGAGTTTCCGGGTGATCGCGTGTTTCCAATATTTGTTGTTCGAGCCAAATGTTACGAGTTCCCGGGAAACAGTCAGATCGCGTGTTTCCAATATTTGTTGTTCGAGCCAAATGTTATGAGTTCCCGGGAAACAGTTAATTAATGTCTGACAGATAACGTAAAGTTAATTAATGTCTTTGGATTTCGAACAGAAATGTTTCCGAGAAACAGTTAGATCACACATGATGTCATGATTGTTTGAATTGTCTCCGGCGCGAAGTTTATTAATGTCTGGAGTTCTTCCAGAAGAATCGTTTCCGAGCAAATGTTTTGATCTTAGCGCGCGAAAAGGTTTCCAAATAATTGAAATAAGCCAGCGCAGGGATGCCAAACAAAAGGAACATGCTGAAATTCCGTTTGGGGATAATTTTGGCGAAACCGTTTTAGCTATTTTATGGAACTATTTCGACGAAACAGTTAGAGACATTATAAAATATGATTTTTGAGGAGATTTTAGAAGAGAATTTAATGGTGAAACTCTGTGGTCGTTATAATACACAAGTTCCAGTTGAACAGTGTTGTGAGATCCCACTACCCCAACCCCAAAGGGCTCCAACCCCCTACCCCAACCCCAAAGGGTTCCAATCCCCCTACCTCAACCCCGAAGGAAGCCCCCGGTCCTCAAGGGTCACCCCCAAGCTCCCAAAGGGACACCACACCCCCAAAGGCTCTCCCCGGGCCCCCAAAGGCCCTCCCCTGGTCCTCAAGGGCCCACCAGCCCCCCAAAGGCCCATCGAGCTCCCAAAGGACCAACGGGGTCCCAAAGGCCCTCCACCGGTCCCCAACTGCCCCCCCGGACCCCCAAACGTCCTCCCTGGGTCCCAAAGGTCCTCCCCCGATCCCCCGTCGTTCGTTGATGTGTGTTGTCTGAAACCAATAGTTTGGGATGAGTAGTTTGCTATTTTTGACTTTTCTGAGCTAGGTTTCTTAGTCTTTCGTTGGTGTGTGTTGACTGAAACCTATGATTTGGGATGGTTAATTTGCTATTTTTGACTTTTCTGAGCTAGATTTCTTAGCCTTTCATAGGTGTGTCCTTTCTGAAAATTATGATTTGGGAGGTGTAGTTTGCTTTTTAGACTTTTCAGAGCTAGGATTCTTAGTCACTCATAGGTGTTTGTTGTCTGAAACTTCGAGTTTGGGATGAGTAGTTGGCTATTTCAGACTTTTCTGAGCTAAGGTTTCTTAGTATTTCGTAGGTGAATGCTGTCTGAAACTTATGATTTGGGATATGTAAATTACTATTTCGGGCTTTTTTGAGTTGGATTTCTTAGTCTTTCATAGGTGTGTGGTGTCTGAAACCAATAGTTTGGGATGAGTAGTTTGCTATTTTCGACTTTTCTGAGCTAGGTTTCTAGCCTTCATAGGATGGTGACTGAAACTTATGATTTGGGATATGTAAATTACTATTTCGGGCTTTTTTGAGTTGGATTTCTTAGTCTTTCATAGGTGTGTGGTGACTGAAACCTATGATTTGGGATGTGTAGTTTGCTATTTTCGACTTTTCTGAGCTAGGTTTCTTAGCCTTTCATAGATATGTGTTGTTAGAAAATTATGATTTGGGATGTTTAGTTTGCTATTTCAGGCTTTTCTGAGCTAAAGTTTTCTAGTATTTCGTAGGTGAATGTTGTCTGAAACCAATAGTTTGGGATGAGTAGTTTGCTATTTTTGACTTTTCTGAGCTAGGTTTCTTAGTCTTTCGTTGGTGTGTGTTGACTGAAACCTATGATTTGGGATGGTTAATTTGCTATTTTTGACTTTTCTGAGCTAGATTTCTTAGCCTTTCATAGGTGTGTCCTTTCTGAAAATTATGATTTGGGAGGTGTAGTTTGCTTTTTAGACTTTTCAGAGCTAGGATTCTTAGTCACTCATAGGTGTTTGTTGTCTGAAACTTCGAGTTTGGGATGAGTAGTTGGTTATTTCAGACTTTTCTGAGCTAAGGTTTCTTAGTATTTCGTAGGTGAATGGCTGTCTGAAACCTATGATTTGGGATATGTAAGTTAGCTATTTTCGGACTTTTTTGAGTAGGATTTCTTAGTCTTTCATAGGTGTGTGGTGTCTGAAACCAATAGTTTGGGATGAGTAGTTTGCTATTTTCGACTTTTCTGAGCTAGGTTTCTTAGCCTTTCATAGGTATGTGTTGACTGAAACCTATGATTTGGGATGGTTAATTTGCTATTTCAGGCTTTTCTGAGCTAAGGTTTTCTAGTATTTCGTAGGTGAATGTTGTCTGAAACCAATAGTTTGGGATGAGTAGTTTGCTATTTTTGACTTTTCTGAGCTAGGTTTCTTAGTCTTTCGTTGGTGTGTGTTGACTGAAACCTATGATTTGGATAGTGATGACTTTGAGTGGATTTCTTAGCTCAGGTGTGTGCCTATGATTGGATGGTGACTTTTGCTGAGCTGGATTTCTTAGTCACTCATAGGTGTTTGTTGTCTGAAACCTATAGTTTGGGATGACTAGTTTGCTATTTTTGACTTTTCTGAGCTAGGTTTCTTAGCCGTTCATAGGTGAGTGTTGTCTGAAACTTATGATTTGGGATATGTAAATTACTATTTCTGACTTTTCATAACCAGATTTCTCAGTCTCTCATAGGTGTGTGGTGTCTGAAACCTATGATTTGGGATGTGTGGGTTGCTATTTTTTGACTTTTCTGAGCTAGGTTTCTTAGCCATTCGTAGGTGTGTGTTGACTGAAACCTATGATTTGGGATGGTTAATTTGCTATTTTTGACTTTTCTGAGCTAGATTTCTTAGCCTTTCATAGGTGTGTGTTGTCAGAAAATCATGATTTGGGAGGTGTAGTTTGCTTTTTGGACTTTTCAGAGTTATGATTCTTAATCTCTCATAGGCGTTTGTTGACTGAAACTTCTAGTTTGGGATGAATAGTTTGTTATTTCAGACTTTTCTGAGATAAGGTTTCCTAGTATTTCGTTGGTGAATGCTGTCTGAAACCTATGATTTGGGATTACACATGCACACGAAAACTTACATGCACACAAAAACTTACATGCACACAAAAACTTACACACACACACACACACACGAAAACTCACACACACACGTCAAAACTTACACACACACACAAAAACTTACACACACAAAACTTACACACACACACACACACACACACACACACACACACACAAAACTTACTCACACACACGAAACTTACACACACACACACACACGAAAACTCACACACACACGTCAAAACTTACACACACACACAAAAACTTACACACACACACACGCACACACACAAAAACTTACACATGAACACCAAAAAAACTCACACACACACGCACAAAAACTTACACACACACACACACACAAAACTTACACACACACACACACGAAAACTTACACACACACGCCAAAACTTACACACACAAAAACTTACACATGCACACGAAAACTTACACACACACACACACGAAAACTTACACACACACACACGCCAAAACTTACACACACACACACACACACACACACACACACGCCAAAACTTACACACACACGCCAAAACTTACACACACACACACACACACACACACACACAAAACTTACACACACACACACACACACACGAAAACTCACACACACACACACCAAAACTTACACACACACAAAAAATTACACACACACACACACACACACACACAAAAACTTACACATGAACACAAAAAAAAACTCACACACTCACACACAAAAACTTACACACACACACACACACACACAAAACTTACACACACACACACACGAAAACTTACACACACACGCCAAAACTTACACACACAAAAACTTACACACACACACACACGCACACACACACACACACACACACACACAAACTTATACACACACACACACACAAAAAAAACTTACACACACGAAAACTCACACACACACGCCAAAACTTACACACACACACACAAAAAACTTACATCCACACACAAAAACTTACACATGAACACAAAAAACTCACACACACACGCACAAAAACTTAGACCCACACGCAAAAACTTACACACACACGCCAAAACTTACATGCACACGAAAACTTACACACACACACATGAAAACTTGCACACACACGCCAAAACTTACTCACACACACGAAAACTTACACACACACGTCAAAACTTATACACACACACACGAAAACTCACACACACACGCACACACAAAAACTTACACATGCACACGAAAACTTACATGCAGACAAAAACTTACATGCACAAAAAAACTTACACACACACACACACACACACACACAAAACTTACACACACACACACACACACGAAAACTCACACACACACGCCAAAACTTACACACACACAAAAACTCATACACACACACACACACAAAAACTTACACATGAACACAAAAAAAACTCACACACACACGCACAAAAACTTGTGCACACACACACACACACACAAAACTTACACACATACACACGAAAACTTACAGACACACGCCAAAACTTACACACACAAAAACTTACACACACACACACACACACACACACAAAAAAAAAACTTACACATGCACACGAAAACTTACATGCAGACAAAAACTTACATGCACACAAAAACTTACACACACACACACACACACAAAACTTACACACACAAACACACGAAAACTCACACACACACGCCAAAACTTACACACACACAAAAACTTACACACACACACACACACACACACAGACACACACAAAAACTTACACATGAACACAAAAAACTCACACACACACGCACAAAAACTTACACACACACACACAAAACTTACACACATACACACGAAATCTTACAGACACACGCCAAAACTTACACACACAAAAACTTACACATGCGCATGAAAACTTACACACACACACACACGAAAACTTACACACACACGTCAAAACTTACACACACACACACACACAAACTTACACACACACACACACACACACACAAAAACATACACATGCACACGAAAACTTACATGCACACAAAAACTTACACGCACACAAAAACTTACACACACACACACACACACACACAAAAAAAAAAAACTTACACACACAAAAACTCACACACACACACAAAAACTTACACCCACATGCAAAAACTTACATGCACACAAAAACTTACATGCACACAAAAACCTACACATACACAAAAACTTACACACACGCACAAAAACTTACACACACACACACACACAAAAACTTACACACACACAAAAACTTACACACACACACACACACACACACACACACACACACACACACACACACACACACACACACACACACACACACACACACACACACACACACACACACACACACACACTTACACATGCACATGAAAACTTACATGCACACAAAAACTTACACACACACACACACACACACACACGAAAACTTACACACACACACGTCAAAACTTACACACACAAAAGCTTAGACACACAAAAACTTACACACACACACACACACACACACACAAAAACTTACACCCACACGCAAAAACTTACATGCACACAAAAACTTACATGCACACAAAAACTTACACACACAAAAACTTACACACACACGTACAAAAACTTACACACACACACAAAAATTTACACACACACACACGAAAACTTACGCACACACACACGAAAACTTACACACACACACACACCAAAACTTACACACACACAAAAACTTACACACTTACCATATCACAGTTACATTGTCTTAATTTTTCAAATTTCATTTTGAATTTCTGTCGTGAAATGCAAGAATTGGAATATTTCAGTAGTGACTTGTTGTGCTTTACCTTCTCATAGTTACATTCTCTTGATTTTTCGAAGTTCATTTTGAATTTCTGTCATGAAATGCAAGAGTTGGAAAATTGGGCTCATAGTCCACCAGATCGAATGGTGGAAATCCACTAGCTCAGTATTGGGGTCCCAGTCCACCAGCCTGAACGTTGGAAATTCACTAGCTCAGAATTGGGGTCTTAGTCCACCAGCCTGAATGGTGGAAATCCACTAGCTCAATATTGGGGTCTCAGTCCACCAGGCTGAATGGTGGAAATTCACTGTTTAAGTTAGATTAGGTCAACTTATCATGAGCGTTCATGATAAGTTAACCTAACCTTTTCTGGTGAGTATGGTTAGGTTAGGCTAGATTAAGTTAGGTTAGGTTAAGTTAGGTTAGGTTAGCCCAATGTACGCTTCACTTAGGTTAGCCTAAGTTAGGTGAGAGACAGGCAAAAAGTTAGGTGTATGATTAGGTTAGGTTAGGATAGATTAAATTAGGTTAGGTTAAGTTAGGTTAGACTAGGTTAGCCTACGTACACGCGTGAATTTCTGTCTTGAAATGCAAGAGTTGGAAAATTGGGGTCTTAGTCCACCAGCCTGAATGGTGGAAATCCACTAGCTCAATATTGGGGTCTCAGTCCACCAGTCTGAATGATGGAAATTCACTGTTTAAGTTAGGTTAGGTTAACTTATCATGAGCACTCATGATAAGTTAACCTAACCTTTTCCGGCGAGTATGGTTAGGTTAGGCTAGATTATGTTAGGTTAGGTTAAGTTAGGTTAGGTTAGCCCATGTATGCTTCACTTAGGCTAGCTTAGGTTAGGTGAGAGACAGGCAAAAAGTTAGGTGTATGATTAGGTTAGGTTAGGTTAGATTAAGTTAGGTTAAGTTAGGTTAGGCTAGGTTAGCCTACGTACGCGCGCGTACGTAGGCTAACCTAGCCTAACCTAACTTAACCTAACTTAATCTAACCTAACCTAACCTAATCATACACCTAACTTTTTGCCTGTCTCTCACCTAACCTAAGCTAACCTAAGTGAAGCATACATGGGCTAACCTAACCTAACTTAACCTAACCTAACATAATCTAGCCTAACCTAACCATACTCGCCGGAAAAGGTTAGGTTAACTTATCATGAGCGCTCATGATAAGTTCACCTAACCTAACTTAAACAGTGAATTTCCATCATTCAGACTGGTGGACTGAGACCCCAATATTGAGCTAGTGGATTTCCACCATTCAGGCTGGTGGACTAAGACCCCAATTTTCCAACTCTTGCATTTCAAGACAGAAATTGACGCGTGTACGTAGGCTAACCTAGTCTAACCTAACTTAACCTAACCTAATTTAATCTATCCTAACCTAACCTAATCATACACCTAACTTTTTGCCTGTCTCTCACCTAACTTAGGCTAACCTAAGTGAAGCGTACATTGGGCTAACCTAACTTAATCTAGCCTAACCTAACCATACTCACCAGAAAAGGTTAGGTTAACTTATCATGAACGCTCAT